>APFE030956211.1:0-23977 GCA_000404065.3 Pinus taeda | reverse complement strand
TTTGGCAAAGAACCCTGCTTATCATTCAAAGACAAAGCACATTGATGTTCAGTATCACTTTGTGAGGGATATGATGGAAGACAAAAAGGTGTTGCTAGTAAAGGTGGACACTTTGAAGAATATTGCAGATGCATTGACAAAATCTATGAGCTCTGAAAAGTTCTCTTGGTGTAGAGAAACAATGGGTGTTGCAGGGCTGGATAAATGATTAAGTTCTCTTGTGGTCCCGTGTGGAAAGAAAACAACAAGTGGGAGAATGTTGGGTTGTGTTATATTCTTTCCACGACTAGCCCACGTAGTTAACTGGGGGGTTAGAAGGGGCGCAGAGCCCCCCTTCGTTGCACAAATTACGTAGCGGTGGGAGTCGTAGGGGGTTTGAGGGTAACACATTATATGGTCATGATGGTTGAAAATATGAAGCATTTTGGTGAATTATAAAGTCTTTTGTTGAATGGATGTATGACTCATATCGTGTGGTCAAATTAAACTATAAGTTGCAAAGTTTGTAATATTGTTCTCGATTTATTTGGCTTTACACATTTAGACTAGAGTTGATATATATATAAACCGAAATGCTTCATATCTTTAGTGCATACCTTGTATTGTTTTCAAAGTTTGGTCACAAGCATGTATCATCTCCAAGAAACCATCAACAACACCACATAGTATTTTCCTTATGCCTTTTCCAGAAGAATAGTGACAACATAATATTTCAAGAATTTATATCTGACCAAGGAAGTAAGTTAATCAAGGTTGACTTATTTTTTTAATAAGCTTTGAACTAGTATGCAAGTGTGAGTGATTATCTTCTTTGATCCTTTTGTTTGATTTGATTGATTGATATGGGTTTGGAATAAATATTATACCAATATTTGTTGAGGATTTGTTGGTATTTCATCATTGTTTATTCCAACTTGGTTTTTATGTTAAGAGTGTTGTTATTTCATTCCTGTTGCAAATGTTTCTTTTGGATTGAAACGTTGTTTTGGACCTTTGGTTTGAGGCATCTCTCGATTTGAAGAAGTAGAACAAAGAATGATTTTCTCTCTTTATGTAAGATCGCATATTTGATTCCTAAACTAGGAGCACAACACTTTTCTTTTGGATGTACGGGGAAAGTGAAAAATTGTAGTACTGCAAGAGCTCAACGAGTGAACAATTTCTAGGCAAATTAGGGTCTTGTTTTGCAGGTTTGGTGAAGGATATGTCTTTCATTTCCAATGTTGTGTCTTAAAGCCCAAGAAACTCATATTTAAATTAAATTTTGGTCCATTAATACACCATCTACTCCACCCAACACTTTGGTGTCGTTGTTGGGGAGGTGCTTAGGGGATTGACCTTAGTGACTTGCTCTAATTTGGTTTTCTTTTTCACATAGTTTTTCTTGCAATTTTTCGTTTCTTTCCTACACATTTTTAAACTTTTTTCTTTGGTTTAGTAAGAACCCCCCCATATACTCATGCATGTGATGAAAATCTTCTTGAACAAATATATGGTATTTGGAGGAATCTTTCAATGAGGAGTTTTGATGTTGGTATAGAGATATACAGATCATCCAATGAAGAAGTTATGAGTGCATAAATCAATATTTTTCTTAAAAAATTTAAAAATGATGTTATTTGTTCTCTTCGTTCAGAATTGGGTGATTTACAGGAAGAGTGAAAGCAGGATAAAATTGAAGAACTACTGATGATATTTCAAGTTATTAAGTTAATGTAATGATTTAGTCTTAAGTTATTTATAGTTTACATAATTATTATAGAAAAATATATTAAAAAATGAAAATTAATTTGTATTTAAAAGATCCAACTAAATAAATATATATTTAAAATTATTGAAATTGGCTTACTTAGTCATATGCATTTTAAATAATAGTATAAGTTTAAATTATTTATAATTAATGATTCAAAATTTAAAAATATTTATATTTTTTCAACTTAGCTTTCATATTGTATTAAAAATTCTTAGCTTTTGTAAATTTGGGATTGTCAAATTCTTTGTTAACGATTAGATAATTCCTAGATGCAAGTGGGTACATAGAGTATCTCCACAGAGATGACATACAAGGATGTGCATATAAATCGAAATATACATATGTCAAAATTATGAAAAATGTTGCATATAAATAAAAAATATATAGTGATGTAGGTGGATATTGGTTGCCACCTGCCAATTTCACTTGGACCCCCACCAATTCTTCTTTCAGTTTTCCAGTTGCCTTAATTATAGCATAGTTTACTATTTTTAGAAGTTTTTTGGGTCCTAAAATGATCGGAGTCATTTTGAGGCCCTAAACAACATTTTTTTGAAATCTACTGCCAATGACTTTTTGTCTTATATCATCTTTTTTTCATAGTCCTTAGAGAGATCTATCCAATGGGTTATCATGCATGTCAAACGGAGATAATATGACCAAGTCGCGACCCCGAGAAGTTCATCGTCCAACTCACCCCAACAGGGTCCATAAACTCTTGGTGTTACATCTCCTCAGGTTAGGTTTTTGGTTGTTTAGGGTTTTCTCTTATTGTTCAATAATAAAAATGCCCTTGAGCCTCATTGTAAGGGAGTTCAGAGGCATGTAGCTACCACATCTCTTCTCAGAGATAAACTACCATCGCCCGAGCTAGTTTATTTCCATTTATGTTTGTAAGCATATTTCAGTATTCTCCATTAATAAAATCAAGTATTATTTTTGTTGTATCTATGTATTTGTGTTTATTTTTGTACTTTTTTGCGTTCATTTCTAAATCTGGATCAATGGTATCAGAGTGGTATGCACTTTCTCTATTTTTGCGTGCATGTCCCTAAAGAGGTTGGGATATAAGGAGTCAGGGCTTGAACTAGTTGAACCTTTGCAACACCAACATCACAAATCCCGATGGCCTCCAATGGTAGATGAAAAGAAAGATGACAAGGTAGGAGATTCTATCAAAATATTGCTCAAAGAGGCCCTCGAGCGACAAAGTAACGTGATGATGGACAACTTTGCCCAGATCCTTCAGCGGCTACCCAAGGGCAACACATCTACTTTCAGTAGCTACTTTGGAAGTGCCACACCCTTTAAGGTACAAGTTAACTTTGACATTCCCATATTTGAGGGTCATATAAATGTAGACGTCGTAGATAAATGGTTAAATATGCTAGAAGGGTATTTTTTTGTTCATGGTTTTTTTGGGTGGGAAAAGATTACTTTCGCTCTTCTCAAAGCCGCCCCCAAGTCAAGGACTTGTGGGAAACCTACTGCAAGAAAAAGGATGAAAGTACAGCCTCACTGTTTTCAATAGAACCCTCTTGGAATTCATTCCAGGCTGCCATGAAGGAGCAGTAATACTTTGTCAGAAGCTATGAGGATCAATACATAAAGTGGACCACGCTGCAGCAGGGAAGGGACAAAGACCTTCTGGAGTTTACCAATATTTTTCATACCCTTTGCACAAAGTTGGGTATCAAGGATTTGGAGTAGCATTTGTTACTCAAATACCAATTCTTGCTATAGAAGTACATCTAGGATGAAATAGAATTCCTGATCATTTCCTTGCTTGGCAAGACATACCGATATGTCGTCGAGATTGAGCAAAAGTTTAAACAGAAGACATGAGACTTTGGATTTGCAAATCTGAAGTAAGGGAAAGGTGTCCCCAAACCGTAGAATAAAGGACAAAGCCAAGGCGGGGCGGCCTAGGAAAACTCACCAAAGCCACAAGAAAAGAACATTGTCGTGAAGCTGAAAAAGGACAGTGGAAAGTGGTGTGAGTTCCAAAAAAGCGGAAAGCTCCACTCGCAACAAAAGTGAGTGTCGAGCCAAGCAGTCACTAGTGACCGGGCTAAAGGCTTCAGAATTAGATGCATGTTCCAACTGTGAGTCAGAACTCAACAAGGGGAATAGAGGATAGAGGATGGACCAATATTGGAAACTTGTCATCCATTATATTATCAATTGGTGTGTTTTATAGTCTCCCCTCTCCCTTTTCTTGAGTTTTCTTGATTATAACCTATATTGCTTTCTCTGTCTACCTCCATAGAATATTTTAGTATATTCTTAGTAATTACATAAATCAAAAGTAGACATTTATTTTTGAAGTAGCTACTCTTTTTTTTCCCTTTTAATTAAGTTCATTAATTAAAAGAAATGTAATGTAAACCTATGTTATATGAAATGAGTTATGGTTTTTTTGGCATGTGGTATTGATTAGCCATTGTATTGGTTGATGGTATCATAATAAAGTCTATAATCTCCATAACAAAGTGGGGTCAATATAGATGGTTAAGAATCTTGTACAAGTTTATTTCTAAAGATATTTGTGTTTAATATATATATTATTTCTATTATTAATAATAATAGTAATTATTTTAAATAAAGTTATAGTTAAGTTATTTCTTATAATTTTTTTAACTTTAGTAACTTAATATGTATAATGAAGTAAATGGATTTCCACGTTGACCATTATTAGTTTTGCATTGGCCATGGCAAGTTATAAGGTTTAACTTTATAAATAATTAAAAAAATATTACTTGTCTCTCTAAGTAAGACTCTAGAAATGGAAAGTCATAAGGTTTAAATTTATAAATAATTAAAAAAATATTACTATTTTCTCTCTAGATAAGGCTCTAGAAATGGATTTTCCTGTTGACTACTATTAGTTTTGCATTGGCCATGACAAATTATAAAGTTAAAACTTTATAAATAATTAAAATATTCTTTTATTTTAATTTAAAAAAATAATTTGTTAACATTTCACTAGCTTAAAACTTTGTTTATCTTATTTTAGTGTTCTTGACCTCTTTTTCATGTTGCCTATGAAATTTTCTCAATGTGAGAACTCATCGGTTTTCATACAAATCTTGTAACCCTAATAAACAAAATTGATTTGATAGACATATATAAACATATATTACTAATCTTGTTAAACAAATTGATAAAAGTTATTACACATAAAATGGAGACCTCAGACCCATAAATTGTCATGAGACCAATTTCTGCCTTCATGGGGCATGCTTGGAGATCATTTGTGAGAAACAACATTAGTATATGCTAATGCTTTCAGTTGGCAATTCTACAGTAATTTATAGTGCTATGTAACTTTTAAGAAGTTGGTCTCCAAGATGTTTGGCAAAGCTTAGTGATGTAGTACGCTCCAATACAACAAACTGTAAAACACGGCCAAGTGTCAGAATTTCTAATTTCTAGTGGCATAATTTTTGTTATGGGAATTTTTGAAACTTGTAACTGGAATATATACTTGATGTCTTATAACTGGAATATCTACTTGATTTATGTTCAATGATTTTATATTGCAACATACATCTCACTCAATTTTTTAGAGTACAGGTCTTCATGGCCCAACTGAACTGCAAGCGAGCTTCTCTGTTTTACAAGTATCAATGTAATTCTAAAGTAGAAATGGCACTTAACTATATCTAAAATTGTGATGTCTTATAACTGGAATATCTACTTGATTTATGTTCGATGATTCAACATTGGAGCATACATCTCACATAATTTTTAGAGTAGAGATCTTCATGGCCCAGCTGAACTCCAAGCGAGCTTCTTTGTTTTACAAGTATCAATGTAATTCTAAAGCAGAAATGGCACTTAAATATATCTAAAATTGTTAAATATCGAAAACCACAGAATGATTTTCTAAGTAGATTCAAATTCGAGATAGATCATGGATTAAATTTGAAGAACCCTACATACATTAGAGTTCACAGCTTTTGACTGAAATATCGTTGCAATATTTGGTAGTCTCTGATTTCAAATCCACCATTATTACCATAAACATAGTTATTTGCATCGCACTACAGACATTAGCAGGAGCTACATGTAAATTTAGGAAAGGAAGAGTGTTCGCATCTTAATTCAATTTCCTTAAATGATCTGAAGGATTATTTGCACATTAGATTTTAAAACTGGAAATATAGATTTTTGAGATGTGAATTACCAAAAATATGAATACTAGAGGCCTAAATGTTAATTTAGATTTTAATGATTGTGAAACTAGTTTTTTTGTTTTAATTGATAAAAAAAAAAAGAAAGAGTAGAAATTATAGAGCATGGATGTATAAGCAACATAGTAGTATAGTTGATTTTATAGCTTTTAATTCACAAAAATATAATTGATTTTTTAGTTTCTAATTTGCAAGAAACATAAGTGAAAATGTAAGAAACACACGTGCAACAACTAAACCTTTGAATGTCAAAACAAAATAATATTTTTTGCATAATACTCGTCATCTATGGATCCATGGATTTGGATCAAGGATTTGGATTACACGCTTGATTAGAATTTGATAATGATTTGATGAAGGATTTGGATTATATGCTTGATTAGACTTTCATAATGATTTGATGAGAAGTTCTTACATATCTAATGGTTCATGATGATTTAGTTTTGTAAACCAACTTAAATCCATCTTAACCTGGGATCTATCAAGCCCCGAGAGGGATTAAATATCTCGAGGTGCAAACTTGTTTTTGAGTGCAAAACTTGGGGAAATGTTTGCACCTTGAGAGATTTGATCCCTCTAGAATCTTGATAGATTTGAAGTTAAGATGGATCTACGCTGGTTTCAGTTGTGTGGATTCATACAAAATTTGTTGAACATATAATTATTTTGATTATTTTAAATATGCTAGATATGTTTAATAGGTCAATTTAACTTTAATTTTGTTTAAGTTTGTTAATATGAGAGAGACTCTTAGTAACATGAATGATGAAAAATGATGAAATAAAATGTTCAGGTGCAAAGTGACAATGTAAGAATGTTGAACAATAGAAAATTTGAATAATAAGAATATAGTGAATTATGAACAATTTATAGTTTTAAGAAGAAGACATTTTGGGTAAGAGAACATTTTATTTAAGATAAAAATTCAAGTATTGTATTTATGGTTGAATTATTGTAACAAATAAATCAATTCACTTCATGAATAATGTTTATGTGCGCACACTAAGAGAGAGTTTTCATGTTTTGGGGGTGAGGAAAAGATATAGATATGAGAGAGAAGTGTTGAGAGAGAAGGGAAAGAGAGAGAAAGGGAGTGGAAAAAGGATGGAGAGGGATATATATAGATAGATGTGGATAGAGAGTGTGTATGTTTGGGGGGCGATATAAAGAGATAAAGAAGGAGAGAAAATTGGAGATAGAGATATAGATGGAGGGGGAAGAGATGTGCTTACACTAAAATAAATGCACATTACTAATCTAATTACTTCTAAATTAATGTAAATCATACATCTAGTTGTATCAAATCAGAAGTCAACATCTACACTAAAATCAATGCATCTGTCTCTCTCCCCCACTCTATTCCCCTTCCATCTCACTATCTCTCTTAAATATGATCCTATTGTATTATATTTTAAAAAGTATCTAAATTAAAAATATATATAATTGATTGTTAAATATTAAATCTATATTTTGGATCAATCATGTCAAAGAAAATACAATAATAAAAGACTTAAAAGAATTATGCACTTTCTTTCCTCTATCATTGTTAGTCACTTTGTTTTCTCTCGCTACTTTGATTCTTGGTTAAAATGCATCTATCCTCTCTATGGGATATTTTTAGTACTTGTGAGGATGGAGGGTTTAGATATACCTCAATAGTACGTATAACCTTTTTCATTTTAGATTTAATTAAAAAATGTTATAAAACTAAATTAAAATAAAGTATTTGAAAAATATTTTGATTTTGAAATAAGTTATGTTTTTTTGGCATATGGTATTGATAAGCCATGGTATTGGCCCATGTTATTGTAATTGAATAATTAAAAGCCTAGATCTGTAACATAATAATGAAAAGCATATATGGCCCATAGTATTGATAAACCATGGTGTTATCCCATGGCATTATGATTTTCTTCCCTCATCTCCCTCTCTCCCTCTCTCTTTCTATCTTTCTCTTCTGGGTATAATCTTGTTATATTCTAAAATATTAAATTTTTATCACTTATTAATTAAATTTAAAGATGTTTATGCAATCATTATTTTAATTTATATGTTAAAATGGATGTTAATTTTTAAGTAATATTTATATGTCATATATTATTTTAATTTATACGGTAAAATAGATATTAATTTATAAGTACTATTTATATGTTTTATATTTTAATATGATATGTATATTTACGTCGTAAGACATTCCCTTTGAGAAGTATTTCACACCTGTCATCATTCTGAACCATTGGATTATATCGTAGACTATTGGAGAATGTCAAATCATTGGATTGAAGGTAGTTCGAAGGGTTTCTGAGACGGTTGTTCCCATACCCGTTATGTTGGTTAATCAAGGTTCTAGATGCAAACCCATTTGAACCCATTCTACAGTGAAAACCCATGCCATGCATTGCTTCTCTATGCCTCTTATCTGCAAGTTTAACTCGTAAGTTATTTATTTTCGTTTAAGGTTGTAGAAATTTTCAAACCCATCTCACCCTAACACATGTTTAGCTTCCTTCAGAAGAACATAGTAGATAGCTCAGAGTTTCTTAGAGGCATAGTCATTTGCATTATAGGTTTCCCTCTTTAAGGTTTTCAGAGAGAGGCATTTTCGTTTGACTCTTTAGTTATTAATTACATAAGAAACATTATTTCGTGTGATTATATTGAAGAATATTATTCATGGTAAACAGGAGTTGAGGCTATGTTTTTTGATTTGGAACACTTCTCAGAGTTGTGAATTAAGGTGACCAAATGTCTTTGGTTCCATGATCGAAAAAAAGCTTCCATATTTATATTGGTTAAACAATGTTCTAGAGGCAAAACCATTATTCATATTCTGGCATGCAAATTCATGCGATCTTTTGTGTCTCTATGCCCCCTGTCTGCTTTAACGGGTAAGTTTTTTTGTTTACCTTTAAGGTTGTCGACATTGTCTCTACTTCTTTAGCTTGAGTTGAGGTTAATTAATCCTTACTCCATTTTTTGAGCATTAGGGTTATTTCAAGATGAGCGTTAAAAGGGGAAAAAGGCTTACCCATTCTACAGGTACAATGCCCTTTGTTAAATTTGTGGCTAAGGTTTTCAGAGCCATCTGAGCCTATTGCATGTTTAATATCCTTTGTAAGAACAAAGTGGATGGCTAAGAGTCTCTTAGAGGAATAGTCTTTTGCATTACATATTTGTCTTTTTTTGTTTTAAGTTTCTATAAATCACCTACGAGAAAAGGATCCAAGCTAGTCCAGCTTATTAGTATGTCTTACAAAATCTTTAAAAAGTTAAATTAATGTTTTCAGCGAATGATTGTCAAGGTTTACAAAATTCCCTTATAGGAATCTTTTCAAATGGAGGTGATTATTTATGTAAGATATTTAGTACTCTACAAAAAAAAAAAATTGAGAGAGTGGATGCTAATATAATTGAATCATGTAGTATACATAGGGGGGATAATTTGGGGTAGAGAGGGACGTACCGAAGGGAATATTGTAATAATGGGATGGGCTATAGTAATAAATAAGTTGGTTAACCCATATTATGTAAGGGACCATAAGTAGTTAGCAATAATGTAATAAGCTCATGGAATTAGATAGATGGTATTGAGGGAACCATGGTAATGATCCATGGTATTGTATGTATGAGACCTATATAGAGGCTAAAGACTCCCCATTGAGAGAGGTCAAGGATTATTGTATGAATAGGTGTATGGCTTATGGAGTGTTCTCCTTCATTAAGGAGTAAATGTATGGTGTTGCTCTACCTTAAGGGTTCTATTAATAAGGTGAAGCATTTCTATCTATTTATATCTTTTTATTTCTTGGGTATATTTGTATTCTCATATATTTTCAGGTAAGATCTATAAAAAGTGGTATCAGAGCAGTTTCTTGGGAAAAGAAGATTTTTTTTTTATTATTTTTGCAGGAACGTTTTGGGGCAACAGCTTTGAAGATCATATTTGTATGTTGTGGTGAAATATTTGCAGAATCTAATTGCAGATCTGGGTTCTTTGCAAAAAAATACCCAATTTGAAAAAAAAAATCAGCCAAATAGGAGTCCTGATGAGGGAGATATCGCTGATTTAAATATCAGTTGTGTTGTAGACATTTTTAGGGGCGGCAAGTTTGTGGATCAGATATGTACGTTTTGGAGGAAAATCTGCAAAATCTAATTCCATATCTAAGTTTTTTGTGAAAAAAACCAATCTGAAAAAATAAAAACAAAAATAAAAATAAAATAAAAAAAGAGAGAAAAGAAAAGAAAAGAAAAAATCGGCCGAATTACAATCCGGATGAGGGAGATATCACTAATTTAAAAATCAACTGTGTTGTAGACATTTTTCGGGGTGGTGAGTTTGCAAATCGGATCTGTACGTTCTGGTGGAAAACCTATAGAATCTAATTGCAGATCTGAGTTTTTGGTGAAAAATACCCAATTTGAAAAAAACAATCGGCCGAATCAGAGTCGAGATGAGGGAGATATCACTGATTTAAAAATCAGTTGTGTTGCAGATATTTTTCAGGGTAACGAGTTTGTAGATCAGATCTATATGTTCTGAGAAAATATTTGTAGAATGTAATTGTAGATATGAATTATTTGTGAAAAAATACCCAATTTGAAAAAAAAAATCGATCGAATCGGCGTCTAGATGAGGGACATATCGCTCATTTGAAAATCAGCTGCGTTGTAGACATTTTTAGGGGTGGCGAGTTTGCAGATCAGATTGATATGTTTTGGGCCAATATTTTCATAATCTAATTGTAGATCTAATTTCTTTGTGAAAATATACCCAATTTCAAAAAAAAGAAAATCAGTCGAATCGGAGTACAGATGAGGTAGATATCGCTGATTTAAAATGAGTTCTTTTTCAAAAAAAATTGTGAACGCAAGACAGCTGCAGCGCGAATCTGAAATTCCAGTTCTTAGATCGAAATTCGATGAAGATGTACAAATTTGATGGCTCTAATCTGGAAATATGGCTGGCACAAATGAGAGAATATTTCACTTTGAATCACATCGTAGATGATGAAACTAAACTACGTGTGGCATCCATTTACTTGGACCAAGAAAGATGGCAATGGTGGTAGTCACATTCTAAATGTTATCCAAGGACAATTACTTGGGAGATGTTTGCAAAATCCATTTGTGACCGCTTTGACCCTAAATCTATTTTTTTGGATTCTCTTACTAAGCTCAGACATATAGGCACACAACCTAGCAAAGATTTTATTTTTACAGGAAAGAAGGAAACCAAGAAACCTAAAGGGTTATTTTCTATTGGTATCTCCTTATTGCAGGTTCATGGATGTATTCAGAAGGAGAATATCATTGTGTCTATAAATGCTAGGTGCAAGCATAATTTTATCAATGTTAATTTGGAAAAAAATTGCAAGTTTCAACAAAACACATTGAAAACACACAGGTTGATGATGAGGATGTTCAAGTTTATAAAGGTTTGAAGCTTTCGATGGATAAGTATGTGTTGCATTGTGATTTTTATATTTCAGATATGGATAACATGGATGTTGTTTTGAAATATCCTTGGATGGAATCTGTGGGTACTATTAATATTAATATGCAGAAGAAATTCACGAAACTCTGGTATAAAAAGAAGAAAATAAAATTACAGGATATTTCTATTAAGACACACGTAAAGACTATGGAGGCAGAAGCAAAAATCTTTAATGACACTGACACATCATATGATGAGCCTTTAATGGTCAATAACCAAACACAAACATCAAACTAGGTACTAGAAAAACAAGGAGAATCCAAGGACGCTGAAGCAAAAAATGTTACAGGTACTGATACATCAAATGAGGACTCAGTGGTTGAAGTAATATTGGAAGATAAGAAACAACAGTAGGCACCACAACATGTACCAGCTACCAATTAGGCTCCATTAAGTGGTGAATTAAAGAAAAAGACACCGTTGGTTAAAAATTCAGCATATCACCACCCACATCACCCCGCAAGAAAAAAACCAACAAGATGGCAATGAATTAGCCCCAAGGACAACATCCCTTGCATGATAGATAGAGAGGGGCAACGATCCACCTACTACACACCAACATAAAAAGAGCTTAAACAAATGGATGGCACTACAGCTGAAACCAAAAGATCTTTAGCTCTTAATTACAAAAGAAATTTTATTTTATGTGCTTATATTGATTAATATCAGGGATGATTGGTAGGTGACAAGTCTATGTTTGTTGATTTAGGACACTTCTCACAGTTGGCAATTAAGGTGAGCAAACGTATTTGGTTCCACGACACTTAAATCCAGCAAGAAATAATCAATTTAAAATATGGTATGTAATGACAGATAGTTTTCATAGGAGTTCTCTATCCTTGTTTGATTCTCCCCTACATGGGGGAGGTTGCATTTATTTCCCAACTCAAAGAGGACATATAGAGAAACTTCTATATGCTGATACTAGGTGAGTACATTTTCATCGAGATAGCATATAAGTCGATTATGCCTTGAAGATATTGAAAAGCTGGGAAGTTGTATTTTATATAACAAAGGAGCATAGAATATGCTTTTTCACTGAACTGGAGAGACTTGTAGACTTTTGAAAACAATTTGGTCATATTGGGGTCATCAACACTTCCAAAGTTTCTTTTCTAACAAGAATTTTGAATCCAGAACTAGGACACTTGTATGGGTGTTAATCTAAGAAAATTCATACATCAATGGTTAAAATTCGTCACGATAGGCTTCTGGGTGTTTTGTGAATCTTTTTCTCTTTCCTCAAAGAAATTTTAGTGCAAGTAATATTGCCAAGCAATGTTAGTGTGAGATGTAGTAATGGGTGTGGTAATGTCTCTGATGAGGATTCAAGAATATTCGACCTAACTGGCTTATTTAGCAACATGTCAATCATCGCCAGCACTTCTATGGTCTCATTCCAAGGTACCCATTTCTCTTCACAAACCCTTGGGGGATTAAAATAAACTAAATGCTTCCAGATATATCAGATCCTACACAGGATAATTTAATGATATTTAATTTTAGCATTTCTTTAATCTGAACCCAATTCAATCCTCACATGAGCTGGGACTGAAAAATTTCTCATGGATATACAAGTAGGATATGAATTGATTTTAGCATTTATTTTATCTGAATCCAAATCAATCCTGACTTAAGTTGATACCGAAATAGGTCTCGTGGATATATAAGTAGGATATGAATTGAAAACACACACTCTCTCTCTAGAAATATAGATCGAGTTATCAATAACCTGCATATTCAGTCAAGATTTAGAATGTACCCCATTTTTATATACATGTGTGCAAACTATCATCGCAAATACAGACAAAGTTATCAATCACCTACATATTCAGTGAGGCTTTAGAATGCACCCCACTTTTATATACATGTGTGCACATTGTAATTCCCTTTTCCTTTCTTCAATCTTTAGGCACCATAATAAGCTCCCCCAAAAAGAAAAATAAGTTTTTAAAGAATAATTATTTTCATACTAGTATGGTAGGGTTCTAATTACTTATTTCCTTTTTCCAACATTTATATGATGCCATGATAATATAAGATGGATAATTTTCTCATCCTCCAATGAATGATCACGGATATTAAGTCAGTGGGACTAAAAGAGTACTTCCAAAGTCATTCGTTGTGCGAATGCAAAGGAAACTGTTATAACTACCATGATAACAACATGGAAATGTCTAATAATAGAACTACAAGAAGCTAATATATTCCAAAAAAGATAATGACAAATACAAAAAATGAATATATAGTGAAATCTCCATAAGAACATGTCAAGTGGTTATGGAACTAGAAGTTGAGGCTGGAAGAGAGGGGACGGGAGAGGAGAGGTGTCGACATGCAAGCCCTCAATCATTGTGAAGGATTTGATGCATTGTCTGAGAGGGTCATTAGGATAGTGCATGGGGTTTATCAAGGTTGACTTCGTAATCCCAGGATGGAGTCTAGGAGGAGCCTTAGATTGAGGAGACCCATCTTTGCTAACAGAAGGCTAGGAGGAAGAAACTGCAAATAGAATATTGGTTTCATGGTAGAGTTTGGAGAGTGGTATTTTATGCTAAGGTAGTTTTTCTCTAGCATTCGGCCTTCTTAGATTTTCTCTATTTGATGATCTAATGAAGTCTATCTTAAGCTCTACGATGGGAGCTCCTCTAAAGTGTCTTGAAAGTAGAACAACCTAGTAGGGGGTTGGAGGGGGGGGTGTGGAGGGGGATGAAGAAGGATTAGAGGATTCTTGATAGAGAGATGCATCGATGATTTTGATGTATAGATTATATACCTAAGAATCTCCATTAGAAAAGAGCTAAATATCTCTATTTTGGATAATGAAATTTTTTGAAGAGGGAGCCACTCAGATCCTAGCAGAGGCATTAAAACTTCTCTTTGATCTTGTAGAAATGTAACATTTAAAGGCTAGCAGATCCTTCGACTTAGCCTCTTACAAGTGGGAAATTTGATAGATCCTATCTAAGTGGTGAAGGTCAAGATTGTTCTTTCTCCAAAGCTGATTGGAGCCCACACAAAACTAATCTAGGGGGAACTTGAGGGCATGCATCTATTTTTCTAAATGCTTTGGACTTGTTGATGCTTTAGCAGATTAATTTTCTATTCAATAGTTCACAATCTTATTGATCTCTTAATCTCTTTATGTTGGACTGATTGTCTATGCTTTTGACAAATTGTGTGCTAGGTAATCCCTGAAGGCTAAAAGAGACAAAATATTCTAACTACATTATTTTATTTTTTGTTATTATAGGGGTTGTCCATAGTCTAAATATTCTTGCACTATTGATGCAGGAGCATCTAACCCCCCCAATCAAACAAAGGAATCCAAGGCAGACGTGGACCATTGAGCTAAACAGGGGCACTTTTTGCTTAAAACAGAGCTTAAATGATGGAATGGATAAGTCTCTAGAAGAATTAATTAAATGTAATCTGCCATATGTATTCTATAGCGAGCTTTAGGGATTTAGTTGAGATATTTGAGGAAAGGATGTGATTGGATCCTTTACAGTGATCCGATCCAATGTTTCCATATAAATATATGTGTGATGAACCTGCGTGTTCTATAAATATATGTAAGCCTACAGGCAGGAAAAGAAGAAAAGAGGCCACGAATAGTTGAGGATTAGGCTTGTATGAGAGATAGAGAGTCTTAGACTATAATCGTTGTGTATTTTTATAAATACAAAGTTTGGTTTCGACCGTAGAGAAGTGTATTTCAAGTGTTGAAATTGTTATGAATTGGAATTCTGCAATAATTGTATGTAGGCAGAGTCAAGGCGAAGCATAGAGAGGAGAATGATTTAGAAAATTTGTAAGTGATCATCAAATCCAATTGAAACATCAGAGCAGTGATCTCGAGAGGAAGAGAAGTTGAGAGCTCGAGAAGTTGAGTTTAGAAGAGTAGTTAAGCAGCGGAAACAGAAGACCCGGAACCTTTGAAGAAACACTTTGAGGAGAAGCTAAACCATGGGAAGCTAAAGAATTAGTCGAAAAAAACTAAGCAAACAAAAGAGTGATGCAATAAGTTATCAAGTGCACAAGAGCCATTTGATCACATGGATCAACGGTCCAAATGATTTCTCTAAAGAGGAAGGCGAAACATTGCATCAGCAGAATTCTTTATGGAGATTAGGTCTTGCAACCCAAAATCCAGTTTACACTGAAAATTAGTGCAAAACACAGTTGGAGCTGAGTTCCATACGTGAAATATTATAGGGGCCAATTTATAGCCTTATCTGGCCTAGAGAACTGGTCATATTGGTAGTTTGAATAAGTCAAGGCTCAGTGTGAAGGAACGTTGATACGCCGAAAGAGATTAAGCGCTAATCGGCGATCGAAGGCATAGGAAGATCGGGAATTGGCGTTGGAAAGAGGCTTGCGATAATGTAAAGGCCCAATGGATGAGCAGACCCAACATCACTTTGAGCTACAACGTATAAGCTTTGAAGTCCGCTTTATATTTGTTCAGGCAGAAGGTTAAGGTAAATCCTTTGTATATTGTTAAAGAGTTGTGTGAGTGTTTAAAAGCTTGAACATATAATTAACCACTCGGATAGTCACATATCAGAGTCAGAGGGGTGATGAACTACATATGTGGTAAGGCCAGGGGAAATAGCCGATAGTGATTGCGATAAGCTTAAACTTCAAAATCTGTGCCGAAGCTGTACAGAAAGCAGAAAGGGGTATATTTGCATAGGCTTTCTTTGTAAACGTATTTATAAGGAAATTGCACAAATGAAGGTTATTGTGTATAAATATATATATTAACCAAGCTTTAAGAGGGGTGGTTGATATATATGCGCTTATGCATTTATAACATTATGAAAAGGTGTTGAAGGGTTTTTAAATCCCGACAGAAGGTTTATGAATGAAGACTTTAATAAAGTCTTATACAAAGGCTTGAGATCTAGTTAAAGGTTCCGATAGAGAGGTTTTGGTGGGGTGATTGGGTTCCTATACAAAGGAATTGGTGGTGAAGGGCCTTAACCATATATAAATATGAAATTTTGACTCCTTTGTGAGTCAAATACCTGGGATAGTTGTGTTTATGCACTCTTATGCAATTTGTGGGTATGTGTGGGGGTAACTTTGCACCATTAGTGGTATCAGAGCAGATTTGTAATCACAACAGATTTGTATTAGAACAAAACTGAGGTTAGAGAAGAATTGTAAGTGAAACAATTGGGGTTAGACAGAACAGAAAAATTCTATGCGAAAGAATTAAAAGTAGAGTTATGTGTAAAGATGTTTACGTAGGCAAGAGGAGAATCGTATTCTAATATGATAGAAGAAGATACACATAGATGATGGGTAGCAGTTCTAGTAGAGGCTTGGAATAGGCACGAATAGAGGATTCCTTAAAGGAAAGAAAAAGCAAGATTGCTTAATGCAAGTTCTGAAGGAAAGAGGACTTGGAGGCAAAACAGAGGACAATCCATTCAAGGCAGAGGAAGAATGGGTGAAACAATATCATACTGAGGTCTTGGAAGAGAGGTAATATGTTATGTTCTATTTTAAATTGAGAATGTGTGTTTATATATTAATGCACAGGTGACAACAACAGAAGCTGTGAGAAGGGAACTAGATGTGTTCTTGAAGACAGAGTAAGGAGAATACTCTGATAGAAAAGTGGTAGTGAACCTGAATAATCGAACAAGAAATTAGACAGAGAGCAAAACTGAAGTGTTCTCAAGGGAGAGTGAGAGATTGTAGAAGCCTAGAAGGAGAAAAGGTGTTGCTAAAGGGGAGGTTCGAGACAGAGGACCCGTGCTTACCAAAAGATTAAGTGACGAGAGATTAGCGAGGTAAGATTGTAGCCAGGAGGACTAGTTGTAGCAGAAGCTTGTTGCAGATAAGTGAGAAGTTGATGAAGATAGAGGAGAAGAAGATGACTACTAAATTTCATAGCATAGGTTCAGAGAGAAGCCACAGTAGAAGATATGAGAAGAAGGATGCCAAGGCAAATGGAAAGAAGATGGGTCAAGAGGAAATTGACCAGGAAGTTGTAGAGTTAAAAGAACAACTCAATGCATTAAGGAGAATGCTTGAGGAAAGTTAGAGACTAGGTTGGGTCTTGAGGAGGAAGCCAGTGAAGTGGCAAAAAATACAGAGAAGGCTACAGGAAATGCAAGTGAAGTGGTTGATGGAAAAACTCAAGGAAGTTGAGTTGGGAATGGAAGATCCATTTGTGAACCAGAACAAGGTGAAATTCTGGGAGAAAGTGAAGATGAATACTTGAAGGCTGAAACTTCAAGTGAGGCCAAAGGGTCACATGGCTTTAAAACTGACAATTTGTGTATGTTTATAGGTAAGGCATCTAAGGAAGGACAATTTGCTAATATTTTCATGAAGAAGAAAGAAGACCAGCAGAATCTAAATTCTGTTTTGGAAGAAGATGAGATAGATAGATCTCATATGCAGTTGGAGAAAGATATCAAGCAACCAAGTGAAGAGCTTGAGGAAATTGAAGAGGAGACCATCGAAGAATTTCTTAATCATATGAAGGATTCAGAACAACAAGGAGATATGATGGTTGAACCATCAAGTGAGACCACATAGTATTATGTTTTTAAAACTGATAGTTTGTGTATGACGACAGATATTGCAGGAGAAAAGCAACATTTTGAAGATATCTTAAGAGGTAATGAATATATAGAAGCAAAAGGTGACCGAGAAAGCTTTTCAAAAGAGAAGGAATTTGACTGCATAAAAAAGAAAAAGTCTATGGTTGAGTCTATAGAAGCTGTCATGGAGATGAAGAATCAGGATCTTATTCTGATGAAGAATGAAGGAATACTGTCTCAGAAAGATAATCAAATGAGTTTGATTGATGTTAGTGATAAAAATCAAATGCAGGATAATGATAATGCAGATGATGAGACCATGATAGTTCTTGGAGAAGGTAAACAGTAAGAGACTGAAGGCAAGCTTGAAGAAGAAGCTATGTTAGCTAAAAACATAGTAAAGGATCATTAGTTCATCATGATGATAGGCGCAATGGAAATAACCATGGAAGTTGTTGATACAATCAACGGAGAAGGACATCTACAGAAATATGTTAAGAAGGAAGAATTCTATGCAAAAGACATAGTAGAGGGAGAAAGAACACTAGTAAAAGAGTGTTTTGTAGAGGATGAACAATTTGTTGAAACTATCTAAAGTATAAGGAAGTATCTTTTAGAAGATAAAAACTCTAAAGTAAAGGAGGATGAATAATGTCTCTTAAATAAGAGAAGCAGTGATTTATTGCAGCATAAGGAATATAAAAATGCATGGATGTGTGAATATGTGTAAACATAGGAACAAGTTCTTGTGGAAGAAGAAGATGAAGTTCACTATGAAGAGTTGATATGTGGGTCAACAATTGAGACTTTTGAGCCTTATGTTGATGCCTCAAAAATTGTTGCAACAACATTAGGGGATAACCACCCGGTTCGGACCTTAAAGCAGCTCCTTTTCCGTTTGGATTAGTGGCTCTGACTAGTTTAACTAGGTCAAGTTATCTTTTCCCTATTGCTATTGGTTTATGATGTATCTTTAACTGCCAATAGACAGGGATATCAAATCACTTCTTCTTGCTGATCAGACAAGAGAATAACCCTTAAGCTGATTTGGGTCCAGTGTAGCCACAACTAAATTTTTGCCTCTTTGAGAAGAGGACTTAAAAGAATGTGGAAATTACTCTGAATGCAAACTTAATCTATAATGCAAGAAAAATAAACTAATCTTAATCCTCTCTTAACTAGGCAGATATAGATCTAACCCAACCAAGAGCAAGATATTTAAAGTATTGAGATTTTAAATATGTCTTCTTTATAATGAATATCAAGTTAATGAAGTAGTTCAATTAACTAACATTATGGATACCAAAACACATCCTATTGAGACCTCTTAACTGAAATAATAAACAAACAACACTCAGGAAGTAGCTCACAAAAATGATATTGATTATCAAATCAATAAATCCAATAATTAAACAGTAATATGTGGAAACAGTTCACAACACATTACCATTCAATAAATTAGTTTTATAAGACAGATTTATGAGTAAATAGTTACTCAGAAATCAGAAATTAATTCATAAGAACAGAGATACATAATAACAATATTGAGACAAATTACCCATATTGACAAAAGTGCACAAACATGAATAAAATGACACAAAAATGAAACTGATATTTGAAACAATAGTATTAAAAATATCAATTTATTGCATCCATTTCTCTGTCCCTGGTCTCCAACGACTCTTTACATTTCTTGAACTTCTGCCTTCAAAACTAAAGCCACAATAGTGCAAACTTTGCCCATCACGCATAATTCAAGATACAAAGGAAAAATCCTCAGTAATCCCCAGATCTAAGATTTTCTCTCCTCTCTCCTACAACTCTAAATTCCTATTATAGAAGTGCGTTAGAAGTCCAAAATTGCAAAGGAGAGCAGCCCCTTATTACATTTTGTAATCTATTATTTATAATATTTGCAAAGGAATTCTTGAGAGAAAAGTTTGTTGAAGGTAAATCTGTCAAATCCAATTTTATTTGCTCAAAAATTCTAATCTTCAATTGTTGGGGTATTCTCATTAACTGAGATCCTTTTCTCCATATTTCTTCCATTGTTTTCCTGCAAAAAGAAATCAAAATAAATTAAGATGCAATTAATAAAATCAAAATATCATTTCTGGTATTTAAAACAAATCCAATCAAATTCTATTTAAATAAATAATTGAAAATAAAATATAAGCTCTCTATTGATGCCTGGTATGGTTTAATTGGCCATGGGTATTATTGACGAATGGATCTGCAATTAGAAAAGACTTGGACAAATGAAAACGCAGAAAATAAATCAGAAAATTGATTTTGTTTTAGAAATTCAAAGCTTGATTTTCTGCATGATTTTTGACCCAATTAATGACCAAATCTATTAGTGAAACCTCTTCAGAAATGTTCTCCTTGATTTTATCTTTCCAACGAGCCGTCATGGGCCTCATTTTGGCCAAGTAAAATTCAGTCTATGAGCTTCCAAAGTTGATGAGTCAAATCTGGCATAAATCTGGAATTTTTGTTGCTGGGCTAAAAATCGGAATTTTTAATTAAAAATCTAATCCTAAATTATACTCTAATTATCTAATAATTAGTTCTAATTTAATTGTATCGGTGATAGGGGGTATGGAATGAGACGTGCTGATTAAAACCTCTGATTCGATCCAAAGCCCCGATGCGATCAATTTTTTATTATTTTTTATTATATATATTTTATGTATTAAAAATTAAATCAATTATATTTAATATATTAATAAATTTAAAATTTAATATTAAATATTAATTTTTTTTATTTTGGTTTTATTTTAATGAATTTTAGTTTCTAAACTATAACCACTTGGAAAATAAAATAAGCTATAGCCATTTCAAAATTCTAGATTTTCCAGATTAGTAATCAATTTTGAAATTGGAGTAAATTACTAAAATCTCGATACTTCATTATTTGGCTGAAAAATGAAAATATTAGTAATAACTAACTAGGGGTTAAGATTTAAAATAAATGCATTATTCAACTAATTTATTTACAAAATGCAATATTGTACATTTTTTTTGCATTTTTAACCGAGGCTAGATAAATGACGAGACTTCAAAGGAGTAGCATTTTCAAACCAGTTGACCAAATGAGGTGAAACAAATGTCAATGGGAAGCTTATAAAGATCGATTCTAACAATGCAATCACAGGTGAAACAAATGTCAATGGGAGCTTATAAAAATCGATTCTAACAATGCAATCAAAACAAGAATCCAAAGAAAATGAAAAATTAACAAAAGCACAGGATAATCAACTAAATAAAAATCCTAAAAGGTGTTTAGCCAAAATATTTATAGAAATGGTCCCCATTATTTGAAGTGAACAAACCAATAATGGGGGGGGTTGTGTTTTTACCTCAGCACCTTATGATTTCCAAACTAATAATTTTTGTATAAATGTAGGAAACATAAGTGGTGATGAAACACTTGCAAAGTATCACAGGGAACTTGCATTGTTGGAATATTTGATAGAAAATTTGGAGTATGACAGTATGATTGCAAAAGAAGAAGTTCAGTATGGTGGACAAGGGCAAGAAGGCATCATTAGGACAGATGGTGTGGAAGAGAGACTAATAGGTAATCTCATGAATTCTTTTGAGAATTCGGAACAACATATTGATGTGCTCACACAGGAGAGAGAAACATTGTAGTAAACTGAATTGTTGCCAAAGCAAGATAAGGCACAACAACCTTGTGTTTTTTTCTTAACAAGTGTTTTGTGAGTACAGGTTTTGTTGCAATTGATGGAGGAGATTTGGCACAAGTGAACAACCAAATAAAGGGGAAAGAAAATAATTCTATAAAAGAATCCAATCCATGGAACGAAGATGTTAAATTGCTGGAGAGAGTGTTGAACAGTCATGACTTAGTCATGAAAGAGAATAAAAATGATAGGGAGGCAGCAAATAAAGCAAGAGTCAACATCGCAAGAAAAGCAAGAGTTAGAATAAGAGTCATAGCAAGTGTTGAAGCAAAAGCAAGCAAACTAAAAGTTGGAACAAGAAAAATAGAAGTCAACAAGTAACCAAAGCAAAAGTTGAAGTAAGTAAATAAAACCATCAACAGATTGAAGAACTAGTGGACATCAACAACCTGAAGAAAAAAGGAGGCAGAAATACAAAGCATAAAATTGACCAGTCCAAAGATGTACTAGAAATAGAAATTGAAGAAATGTGGTAGTTGATGATGAAGCAGACCAAATGGAGGAAGATGGTAGCAGCAGGAAGCAATATCAATTAGAACTTGAACCTGATTGACAAGAATAAGAAAATGGAACAAAAGACAGTAGAAGTACAGTAGACAGTAGCAACAAGGGAACAAAGCATGCGGACTGTTACAAAACAAAATGTGGTATCCACGAAGACAAAGACCAAAAGACACATGATCAGGAGATCATAAATACTTTCTACTTCGGAAGTCTGATGTAGGAGCATCTAACCCCCCCAATCAAACAAAGGAATCCAAAGCACGCATGGACCATTGAGCTAAACAAGGGGACTTTCTGTTTAAAACAGAGCTTAAATGATGGAATGGATAAGTCTCTAGAAGACTTAATTAATTGTAATCAACCATATGTATTCTATAGCAAGCTTTAGGGCTTTAGTTGAGATATTTGAGGAAAGGATGTGATCGGATCCTTTACAGTGATCCGATCCAATGTTTCCATATAAATATGTGTGATGAACCAACGTGTTCTATAAATATATGTAAGCCTATGGGCAGGAAAAGAAGAAGAGAGGCCACGAATAGTTGAGGATCAAGCCTGTATAAGAGACAGAGAGTCCTAGTTTGTAATCGTTATGTATTTTTATAAATTCAAAGTTTGGTTTTGACCCTGGAGAAGTGTATTCCGAGTGTTGAAATTGTTATAAATTGGAATTCTGCAATAATTGTATGCATGTAAAGTCAGTGGTGAAGCACAGAGAGGAGAATGATTCAGAAAATTCATAAGTGACAATTGAATCCAGTTGAAACATCAGAGCGGCAATCTAGAGAGGAAGAGAAGTTGAGAGCTCGAGAAGTTGAGTTCAGAAGAGTAGTCAAGCGGCGGAAATAGAAGACTTGGAACCTTTGAAGAAACCCTTAGAGGAGAAGCTAAACCATGGGAAACTGAAGACTTAGTGGAAAAAAACTAAGTAAAAAGAAGAGCGATGCAGTAAGTTATTAAGTGCATAGGAGCCGTTTGATCACATGGATCAACGGTCATGATGATTTTGCTAAAGAGGAAGGGAAAACATTGCATCAACTAAATTCTTTATGGAGATTAAGTCACGCAACCCAAAATCCATTTTACACTGAAATTTAGTGCAAAACACAGTCGGAACTGAGTTCCCGATGTGAAATATTATAGGGGTCATTTATAGCCACGTGAAATATTATAGGGGTCATTTATAGCCTTATCGGGTTCGGAGAACTGATCGGATCAGCGGTTTGAAGAAGTCAAGGCCCAGTGTAAAGGAAAGCCGATATGCGATTGACACATATGTGTTCAAAGTAAGCTCAATTAATCTAGTTCATTTTGTTTAAACACCTCTATTATTGAGAGATCACAAGTTCTATTCTCTAAAAACTCTTTGAAAAATCATCATCATCATCATCATCATCATATTTCAAAACATTCTATTAACATTGAATATCTATGTTTAACTTTAAAGAAATTACAGTCTCCGAAGTAAAAAATATATTAATATATTAAAACACTTGCACATTAATTTTTACATTAAAGAAACTATGTTTGCCCATTAAAAATTATATTATTATATTAATACATTTATTGAAACATGTGTAAGTTTCCAAAAATTAGCATTAAAGACATTGATATTTCTAAATGTTTGAATGTTTAAATTTACAGTCAAATTACATTGATTGAAATGTTTACATTTAAGTCAGCAAAATAAAGATTGAAACGTGACACGTTACCATGTAGAATCTGATGTATAGGAGAATAAAACAATAAAA
>APFE030956196.1:18489-39474 GCA_000404065.3 Pinus taeda | reverse complement strand
TGGGCATAGGGATATCTGTATGGCCTGATGTTTGGAGGAACACTTCCTAGAATCAGATGAATAGCATGATCATGATCACGAATAGGTGGGAGACCTTTAGGAGTCTCAAATATCTTGGAATGATTTTCCAAAACTTTTCGGAGATCTGGAGAAATAGATGATTCTGATGTGGAAACATCTATTGAACATAATTGAGCAATTACACCTCTTTGTTACTTTTTTAGAAGCTTTGTCATACTGTTAGAGCTTATTATCCTTCCTGGTTTCCATGCAATACCCTTTAATTCAAATTCCTTTCCTTCAGCAGAAAATTTCATGAAAAGTTCTTGAAAATTAAAAGCTATTGTACCCAAGGATTGTAGCCATTAGACTCCTAGTACAACATCAGCACCTCCCATTGGAATGGAAAGCATTGGGCTAGTCAATACATATTCTCCCATGGAAAGCTTGATATTATGGCACTTTCCAGAGCAATTTATTGTTCCTCCATTTGCAACCATCACTTGACACTCTGGTGCTGGATATAAGAAGCAATTCAATTCTTTTGCTACCTTACAATGATAAAATTGTGAGTACTTCCTGAATCAATCAACACTATTACCTTTTTCTTCTTGATTTGTCCTTCTATCTTGATGGTTTGAGGAGTGGTAATTCCCGCCAATGCATTACAAGATATCGTCGGATTCATTTTTTCTTCATCTAGGCTTTGTTCCTGGAGTATATCGTCTTCTTTTGACCTTTCTTGCTCCTTTTCTTCTTCCTCTTCACAACCTATGTAGAATAATTTCTTCTCAGCACACTTATGACCTTTAGTGTATTTGCTATCACAATTGTAACAAAGCCCTTTTGCTCTTTTTTCTTCCAATTGTTGTGGTGTCAACCTTATAGGTTGTGGAAGACTAGGGGCAACAACACTTCCATCTTTATAGTTGTGAGTTGTATGCTTCCTGGTTGCCATATTTTGCTTTCCATTTTTCTTGCTAACCTGAATGCCTTCTCTAATGAATCAGGTTCCCAAAGGTGAACATCATGTTGGATATTATCCTTTAAAGTCCCTCTGAACACATCAATCCTATGCTCCTCTGGAATATTTTTTACCCTTATGTTCAATTTTTGGAACTCCTCAATGTGCTCCATTATTGAACCCTTTTGTTTGAGACTTTATCAATTGGCTAAAAAAAGTGTTGCTTTTTGTATCCTCATAATGTGCTATCAATTCTTCTGTAAAAATTGCCTCAAGTGATAATTTGTTTACAAGAGCAAAGCCATTGATACCATAGAAACTAATTTCGTTCCAAATATAAAGTTGCAATACGTACCTTTTGTGTGTTTTGCACATTATTGAGATCGAAAAATTGCTCCATCTGTAATATCCATGTTGCGGGATCCTTGCTGTCAAACTTCCTCGTGTCAATTTTTGGAATATGGTGGGTCTTCGATCCAACGTTAGAGTCTATGGAATCATGATTAACATTTATTTTATTCTAATCATGAGTTTCCTTTACTATCCTTTCACCATTAGTGACCATTTCTTGTAGTAACTTATTCATATTTATCTTCAATTCTTCCATCTTATCATCCATGCCATCCATTTTAGCATCCATGCCATTCATTTTAGCTTCCATGCCATCCATCTTAGATTCTATGCCTTTCTTTAAACAATCCATCTTAGGTTCTACACCTTTCTTTAAATCATCCATCTTAGCTTCTACATCTTTCATCTTAGATCTGTTACTTTTTGTGCAAGTAACACTTGTTGCACTTGGTCTCGTAATTTTGATATATCATGTTGCATTTCTTCCTCTTCTTCATGAGTCATGTTAGAGCTTTCAGGTTTCTTACTAGGTATTTGCATTTTCTTTCCTCGGGGAATCAATTACCAATAATAATGCTTTACTATGCCCTTTGAATTCCTTCAAACTAATTTTTCAAACCAAGCTTATTCAAAAATTTAAAAAAAACTACACACCTTTTTTCACTGTGTAGGAGCTTGATATTGAATCTGATGTATCTCTGTAATTTTGGATCATCCAGTTCTGAAATTGTGATATATAGTAGCCCTTTGCGTCCTCTTTCCAATGCCACCAGTCTGATCCAAATTGGATTCTACAAGAAAGAGTTATGCACAATCTCCCAAGATGACCTGATTATAGACCTTTCTAGAATAGTGAACTTGTATGAAGTGCCATGTGTCACTGTTTCAACCTTTGGCACTAAAAACTATATACAAGAAACTACAGTCCATCCTCTTTCTGCACCATCTTACAAAATTTCAATCCGATTCCCAGAGAGAAAGTTATGATGATTTTCCCTAGGTCACTTATTTGGAATGTAATTCGGGAGTCTGCAAAAAGACCAAATTCCTCAGATCATATCTCTGCAAATATAGCACGAAAAGATCTGAAATTTGGATCTGAGGTTCAGTGTGATTTCATCTCAAATGGGTTCTTTTTTGGGTTCTGAAATGATGCAGAAAACAAGGTATAGTGAAAATGCCACGATGACCTATTTGGAGCAGCGAAACCCTAGAATCCAAAGCTCTGATACCAAATGTTATGAAACCAGCTCACAAACAGATAGAAAATATAGTTGAACACCTTAGAATTCAGCCTCTTCGAGGGGGCAACCTCCTTTACATTACACAAATGAACAATTCTTCGATGATTCAAATGACAAAACATCCTTTTTATATATAGGAGTCTAAGGAGTCACAATATAACCCAACCAACCTAACAATAATAATATAAAGCCACAAAAATAACAATAGAGGGATTCTATGGGGCACAGTAATAAAAATATGGGGACAATAAGGGCACAAAAGTATTAATAAGGGATACAACTACAATACTAATGGGGTAATCACTAGTATTATAGGGACCTAACAGTTGCATCAGTGGGATTTTCTCTAAGGGAAAAGAAATCAAGATCGAACCATAGCAAAAATTCTTCATCTTACTGCTTTTTACATTTGTCAATTGTTCTTTCAACAATGAAAGTACAACCTCACACCAGTTGAAAATATTTTGCTCTAGAAACTCTAGTGCATACTGCATATAAGATCTATTAGCCAGATGAAGTCTCACGCTACTAGCCATTTTTTCCATCATAAAGAGGATCATTCTTAAAGGAAAATCACTTACATCCCTGATGTTTATTTTCACATCCCTACTAGGCTGTGTACTTGGCCGACAAAACTGTCTAATGTAATCTCTCACCGATTCACCTCCACGGGAAAATCCAGAAAGTGAGATGGGGGCACCTTGCCTCGACAGTATGGTAAGAAAGTAAATATCCTCAATAGCAATAGGGACCATCTTGTCCCTAATGTGAAATGTATGATCTGTCAGATCCCATGAACGAACAAGGAACTGCAATAGTTCTATTTTTTCCCTCATTCTGGGCAACTTAAAGTATTCGAGTAACCCGCAATTCCTGAGGGCCTCAACTATACCTAAGTTATTTAAGAAAACCATGTCTTGTTCTTCATGCTCTCTTTCTCACCATGTAATCGACATTCTGATCTGATGAAAGCCTTAAACACAATCATAAGCTAAATTAGGATCCTTTCCATGCAAAAAAAAGGGAAAATAGCTAAAACAAACTTGGGAAATGTGCTCAGCACAACATAGACACAGAGACAGTGCACTACAGAGCATGCAACCTTCTATCTGGGTGCTCTTCAGTGCAATTTTTGATGTGAAAGCCTGTGTTGATCTGAGGGCAAAAAAATGAAACCCTAGGGGCCCTAAAAACCCTTAAAAAATGCATTAAATGACAAAAGAATGAACTGAAAATAAAGTAGAGAGGTTTAGTTCCAACCTGGTCTGGATGGCTCGAGGAATGGTCCATAGAATCTTTCATAATCAGTGGGTGAAGTTTTTGGTAAAAACTGAGCTCAGAGCACAAAACTGGATGGTAAGTTCCAAATGGTAAAAATCATATGGTAAAAACTTGTTTTATGTTTATTTCATGTTAATTAATAACCTAAACATTAGTGTTTGCCTATTTTTGGCTATGAAGCAGATATTTTTAATCTATTTGCTGATGTTTTGAGCAAGTTTACAACTAATTTGCAAAATTCAACGTGCTTAATTGTAAGTTGTACTTTTGACCACAAATCACACTTTTATCTCTTTTTCGAGCTTTGTTAAAAAGGAAAAAGGAACCCGCTTGGAGTCCTCTTTAAGCTCTTTTTAGACTCTCTAAACATGAAAAATATTGTCGAGTGCTTGTCCTTTCCAGCTCGTTAATAGATTGGAAATGATATCACTCTTGTATTATTTTACACTTTTTTGGACTTGAGAGACTAATTTACGAAAAACGAACTTGTGGAGTTTTCTTTTTGTACCTTTTCAAACTCTCTAAACATGTAAAGGACTGAGTTATATGTGTTGTTAAACTCGTTAAAAATATCAAATAGCGACAAACTTGTCTATCTAGACAAGACCGAGTTTCACCTTCGCTAGACTCGTTAAAACATCAAATAGTGATGGATTCGCCCAAAGGGTGAAATTATACAACAAGCATATGTTATCATCCTCAATCTTGATAAAAATAAAGAGGTACTGGTCAGCAATGACTGGGGAAAATGGAAAAAGTGGAAAACCACTTTATGGTAGCAGGTCGCTCATGAACATGACACTTTCGGTCCATCATCGTGACTATTTGAGTTGGGTTATTAGCTTGATGGTTATATACCATTTGTCTATCATACCATCCATCTATTTGTTTTGGTTCAATGCTACCAATTCACTTTAGTGTCGCTGACATGTTCAAGAGAAGTCATTCAGTGAAAATCCATCTTTTGCAATACCATAAACCTTCATTTTCATGACCGCCATTCCTGAACTTTGTGTCATCAGTCAAATTCCATCTCTAAAATCACTACACTCATTTCATGTCGTTGATGTGGGATACATCAAGGCCCTCATGTGATCAGTCGCTTCTTGTCGACATCAACTCATTATCCAAGAAGTTAACTTAGAAATACCAATTCTGTACCTTGAGGCTTGCATGCATTAATGGCAGGTTTCTCGCTTTCGACGATAGGCACATATCAATGGCCTTTGACCAAAAGACTTTGTATGGTTTTCGACATCAAATCATCCATTCACACCAGGCAAAATGTACTATAGTACCTTGAGGATCATTATCATTATCGGTGATTCCTCTCGCATCTATTAACAACTTACATCATCGGCTGGTAATCAGATGGTGTCTTCCCATGTTTGACTTTAGATCACATATTCACATGGTTAGACTCGTACTTGAGTGAACGGTTGAACGAGATTGAAGACCCTTGATCTAGTTTCATCCATCCGAGCTACGATATCAGGGGTACTAAATCATATGTACGATGGCTTTACATTGACAGTCATTCCGATCATGGGTCTATATCTGTAGACGACTGTTTATGTACATGTAATGAAAGTTTATAAGCTGAGCATGGGTATGCCTTCCCTCAATGATTCATGTAAAATCAAATATCATGATATATTTATTGTAATTGATGTAGGTCACCTTCCACTTTGATGCCTCATCATCAAATCGTAAAGCATTTCATTCAACATCGGCATTTTTCTAACTTGATGCTTTAGGGGGCAATTGTTACAGATCCATTTGGGAACATCAAATCCCAACATTCAAATCAATGTTTTAGGGCTCATCAAACCCTAATTTCAGTTGTTTCATGCCCTAAACAAGTCAACCCTTTGAATGCTTCCTTCCTAAACAGTTTCATGACTTGAAGACATCCGGAAATTGCCTCTAGAGGGACCAGCGTAGGCAATCCCTTATGAAGGTGTGCTGCAAAGTAGTTAAGTCCATTGCCAGGGTGCTCTGTAGAGTGCTTAGGCTTCCTTTCACCTGCACTAGGTGAGAATGAGTGAAATTCACATAAGGTTTGGGGAATACTCTTATCTTTTGGAGTCATCTAGAAGTTTCCCTGTCTTATCAACTACTATGACCTCAAAAATGGACGAGGAATGAATTAAGGAGTATCCTATCCTCTCATCCCTTCCTCCATGGAACTAATTCTAAGTATGGAAGGCTATTCAATGTCACCATTAATGACAAAACCTCCTTCATCTTCATATAAATTGATCACTCATCTAAGTGATCAGGGGCTGGATTATGTTGAATAGTAAGGAGATAATGCTGCTATGAGACTTGACTTTGGAGAAAATGATGTGATGCCACAAGCTTGTCTTGCTTTTGATGTGATGTGGATGGGATCAAAGCCAGAGGAATGACTTTGAATTAGACATTGATGATTGTAATTCCTTCTTCTATCTAGTAAAGTGTTTGAACATTTTTCCATACGATGTGTTCTTTCATAATGCTTATATGTATGAATTGTTTTTTACTCCTTTCATTTATATTTAATGGATCATATGCTTTGATCGGTTTTCGTCTTCTGTTGTGTTGACAGGGTACTTTTCAAGCAGATTAAGTACAGGAAGGAGTGAAGGAATCGATACAAGGGAGATGAGAGGAAAGTGGAACTACAGGTAGGCCTTCTATCCTCTTTTCTTATCTATTACTTATAGGGAAAGTCTAAAACAATTTAAACTGTTGTTCTAGGTATAGCTACTTGTCTAGTGAATTAGTATTTATCCGTAGATGCTAAATTCTCCAAAACACTAATTGCTCTGCAGAGCACCCTTACATGGGCCTATCTGCGTTGGTTCTTCAAGGAATCATTTCAGGATGTCTTTAGGCCATGAAACTGTCTGGGAAGGAAGCATTCAATAGGTTGACTTGTTTAGGGAATGTAGCGACTGAAATTAGGGTTTGATGGGCCCTAAAACACTAATCTAGATGATGGGAGTGATGTTCCCAAATGGATCTGTGACAATATTTTCCTCCTACATATCTTCATGACTGATCCCCAGTTGCCCCTGCTTTTGTAATTTTAGGACGATTTGAATAATCACTGCAATGACTTTAGCTTGCATTTCTTGAACCTTTGCAAGTATTTATTATGCCTCAATAAACATGTTACTATTTTCTATATAGCTTGTAATATTTTCCCTCAGAATCCTCAATGTATATGCTATATTAGGATAATATTCCTCTCCTTATTACTCAACTAACTTCCCCCATTACATTGATTTCACTTTGGGCTTATACAAGGAATCATGTGAACTATAATCCACCATTCCTCTCTTCATCTTTTGGCCTTTAATTTCCTATAAACATATCATGTTAGATAAACCAAATAGAAGAGATATTCAAAATCATAGCTCATAGTATCTCATGGGATGTTATTACATCTACACATGTCAATCCATATTATCACAATATATAATAATAACAACAACATATCAACATCATGCATGAATCAAAATGACCATGAAAAAGAAAAACAATAATTGCATGCGTGATAAACATAACCATTTGCATTTACTCCTAGGTCTAATATGGTAAACCTTGCTTTGATACCACTCTATAATGTTGGTACTGGAGAAAGGTTTACAGGGAATGGAACTGCTATTATACTACCTTGTAACACCCCACCCCACATTTACTCGCTTTTACAAGCTTTGGGGGTAAAGATGAGCTCACAATTATTATGCATGACTCGACACCCAAGTTCCCATTATGAAAGTGGGGCCTACTATCTTTAGACTTCACTGCAACCTCTAGGAACACATAACCACCTAGATGTCAACAACATCCACTAATCATCTTTTTCAGGGACTGGAACTACCTTCTTGACTCACTTCATTGCCCAATCGTACACATGCCAAGTTATGCATGTGGCTAGAAGGCTCCAACCGCATGCACAGGGTGCATTCAATTTGGCTACAATAAAAATTCCCCAGATTTGAAAATGTGGTCATGGATTCAGTGCCACAATTTCAGGGCTAGCGTACAAGCCACTACCCAAAATTTTCTAGAATCAAGTCTAAGATAATCAAAAGTATGCATAACCTATACTTAGGTTCGGATATTGCCCAAACATGCCAATCACATGATTAAAGTTTTGAAAAAAATTATGGTAAACTTAGTAGTTATAGGTCATGAATGCATATCTAATCATTGTCTCATTAGTTTCACTAGAGAATCATCAAGAAGACTCACTTCCCTCTCACGCTAGCTGCAATCACACTTGTTAGCTCATACATTCATATAACCATTTTACAACTTATCAAATCATGAACAATATCTATAACAAAGGAACACCATTTACCCATGCCTATAATTAACATTTAACCATAATAAAGCCATGAAAAAAATCATAAATCGACCATAAAATCAAGACAATAACCAATACATGTGTTCATTGATTCTTAATAAGAAATAACACATAATAATATATGTAAATTCCAACCAAGTCAGGGAATTACACATACCACCCGACCATAGAAGTGGCTGAACCAAATAGCATGAATGTGGTATCACAGGGTATAAACCAAAGTAAATTAACTTGTGCATCCAGAGGCTAACTCACCTCAACCCCCAACCACAGTGACTTCACATAAACCAGTATAGAAATCACCAAACCAATACAGGATTGGATGCATCAAAATTTCTTCACCATACCCAGAGTAATTTTCCTATCTCCACCCACATGTCAAGGGATTCTTGGAGTAACCATCTCCACCCCCAATCCTTGGGATTTTCCTAAAACCACCTCATCCATATCCAAAATATTTTGGCAATCCAAAGGTCAACCAAGAATAAATCCCATCACACCATGGTTATATGGGAAATGGAAAGGCAAGGATGTAACCACTGTCAATCCGACAAAATCATGTGCCAATGATAGAAAAGTGATCATGTAAATCAAATGTAGCACCATGGATTCAAATCCCATCAATGAAATCACACATGCAACTTGTTACCTGCAAAGATCTTCTTGTTGTAGCTTCTCTTCCAATCTTCTCCTTCTACTCCCTTGTTTACCTTTAGTTATCCTCTTCTTGCTTGATTGTGTGTGTCATCCTTTTATCTGAGTACTCTCCCTCTCCTCTTGAAGTTTGATTTCTTCCCTAGAAAAACTAAAGTTGTCAAATGCTGAAATTGATCAAAAGTTGTCAGTTGTTTCTTAGATGTATTTTTATCACTGATGTCTGGTGTCTCTTCCTTCCTTTCTTTTTTCATTTTCCTTTATTTTCTCTGTAATTTCCTTTGCATGCACATTATTGTCTCTTCATCTTCCTTTTCTCATATTTTCCTTTATTTCTTGAATTGATTGTTATTTATTTCCCTTTGCCTTTTGCCAATGCCAATGCAATTTCCATAGCCATTAATTAATGACAAGTGATAACCACTTTAATATTTTTCCCTCCATTCAGCTTGGAATATGTGTCCCATGACCTTGGTCTTATTTTTTCCTTTATAATGTCCTTCCATTCACATGGAAAATCAACCGAGGGTTGTTACAATTATTGGCATCCACTTTGACATTTCGTTTGGCATTGAATTCATGGAAGACATGCTCTGCTGCATTGTAGCCTCTACCTTATTCATATATATAATGCCTCAACAATACTGGAAAGCTAATTATGTTCCTTATTAGAAGGAAAAGAAGAATACTCCAAAAATAAATTTAATGTAGTTAAGGATGAAACATTATTGATATATGCAAAGAGCCACTAAGTGAATGATTTGAGTTAATGGTAAAATATTGTATATTATTTGCTATCATTATTGAAATTAAAGATTTAGCAATATAACATTATTTAGAGACTTTAGTAAAGTGAAGATGCTTTCTCATAAAGATTTAAATTTATTTGATATATGATTATTTTTAGTGTATCAATTTTTAATTGTTTGTGTGGAGGTGCTGAGGAAGAACCCAATTGCGATTATCAAATTGAGAATAACCATGTACTTCACACTACTAGTTGATGGAAATGGTTTTTAAATAGTGATTCGTGTTCATGATTGACATTATTTTCCTTAATTCAATCATTTGATGAAATAGCTTTAGGAAGATGTCCGTTAACTAGCTTGAATTGCGAGTCTATATTGTCAATAATAAATTATGTATTTTGTAATGTATAGAAAATTGAACTTTGATTCGAAATTTAAAAACCAAATAAGAGGATTAATCAATTTTTGTGCTTTTGTTGGTTATGTATTTATTTTAATAAAATTAATTTTGTTAGATTAATTACTTGAGTTTTCAAAAGTACCATTATGTGTTAAAATTTAAAATATCAACTAGAAAGCTTGTAACTTCAATTATGACTTAAAATTTACAATATCATCTAGAAAGATTATAAGCTAAATGGTATTAAATAAAATTTAAGATTTTTTTAATCTCATTAAAATTTTTAGAAAAGTTATTAAAAACAATATTGAAAAACTAACTTCAAACATTTACATAAAGTTTAAGCTCTCAACTTGAAAAGTTGAAACTAAAAGAAAACCCCTCTTTTTTTTTTTTTTTTTTTCAGTTTCAAAAAAGCATAATATATTATATCATAGGTTTAATATACAAAATATAATCATTATTGGCCAAATTCATTACATCATTACGACCATCTGGGAGAGCATATCAAACTTCCTATCAAGAAAGATTGCAAATAAGTACAGTCCAATGCATCAGCCGAGTGTTGTTCCAAAAAAAAAAAACATAGGTCTTATCTACAGAACAAAGTCCAAAAAACTATACCATCCATCCGAGCAAGTGGGCAATAGCTTGTCTGATGCAGGAGCATTCAGCTCAGAAATATCATTGTATTTTAGTAGACATAGGGGGTCTTGTGTTTTATAGAAGTTGGTTTCCTGAGTATTAAATTAATGTAATTATTAAGGTTTTGAGTAATTTTAATGAGAGATGTTAGGAATAGGATTTAATTAAGTATTATGAGGCATATTTGTAAATGTTCTCGAATGTTGGAGAACATGAGAGAATTAGGATAGTTAAGAGATTGAAAGATTTGAGAAATCAATTGTAAAGCTTAGATTAGGAATTAGTTCATGATTTTGTGGATTAGAGAGGATCCTTAGAGATAAAGAAGAGATTTTAGGATTTTGTTGAGAAGGTTATGGATCTAAACCAAGACTTGGTTATAGAATCATTTTGTATAAATGTAAGCCTAAAAGGCATAGAAAAGGGTTAGCTAGCTAGGAATTAGTTCGAGAGTTAGAGAGTTTGATTGTAGCGTACGGGAGATAACGAAACAAAGGCCACTGATAAGAAAATCAAGCCAGAGAGAGGCAGAGACTCATGATGTAATTATTTGCTTATATATACACAAAGATTTTGATTCCTGAGTGTGTGATATGTGTATAATTAATGGAATTATAGTTGTGTGTGAATTAGAGTAATTCTGCATAGTGTGTGTAGCAAGTGGAATTAAGCAGAATGCAGAGACGAAGTGCAGGAAAGAGTGTATCAGGTTTACACACAGACAACATTGGAGGAAAACTTTAACATTATAGTGAAGGTATACTCTAAGGTTCTTTAAACCTAAGGAGTTACACAGCGGAAGCATAAAAGAGTGAAGGAATAAAGAACGAAGTTGAAGATCGGATCAGAATAATTGAAGACCAGAAAGCGAGAACAAAGACACAGGTGAAAACTCAAACAAATGGTGATTACACAATAAGAACCAAAAGAAAGTAAAGGCACGAGGAAATGCAGTAAATGTGCACAGGAGTCGTTGGATCAATGAGATCAACGGGTGAGGTTCTGTGTGATAGACGAATAAGATCTTATCACGTAAATAAAGTAAGAAGTTGAGCAGTGGAGATTAAGCCATGTGTTAGCAGAAGGATGAAGCAGTTTTCATAAGCGAGAAGTTGTTTCTCGTGCGACCTCAAAGCCGTAAGCGGTAATTAAAAAATGAACCCAAGAAAGTTATGAACTGTGACTAAATCTAGTTGAAGTCCGGATAGATCACAGTCATCCGTTGGGTGATTGATCGGAAGGATATCACGTGCTAACATGCACAGAGGTTGATTTGGAATTCCAAATGCGATGAGGGTTTATAAAACAAGGTTAAAACCTCTTTGAGTTCTGATAATTGTGACCATACATTCAGTGATTAATCAGACAATAATCGGATGGAAAACTGCGCGTAGGTTAACATTCCTGGTGGATTTGACGAATTATTCAAAGAAGTTTAACCTCTTTGGGTTCTCACGGGAGATTGGTTAAAGTTGGAGATCACATGATAGTCATTGATTTGAAGGAGTGAAATGGACGGTGGAGGTAGAACGTGATAAAGTGAGCATCGATACATGTGCAAAGTGTTGAAGAGTGGCGGGAAAGTAAGGTTAAGTGTGTTGATGTAATATTTCTATTATATGGGAATTAGAATAGAAATAAGCAAAAGTAAGGTTTTATGGTTAATGTTGGGTTAACTGAGACCAGAGTTAAATGGTATGGTTAATATGCATGGGTGAATGAGAATTAACCAAAGGTTATTAAGGGTGTATTAAACTATGGATAGTTAGAACCGAATATATTTCCGCTTAAAGACTTAAACTTTGAGAAAGTGGGTTTTTGTTAGATGAAATGATCCCATTTAAGCTTTTAATTAAGAGGCCTTAAACCTTTATTTGTGAAGTTTTTCACCATGGATCGGGTGATTAATCTTAAGACATGTATATGACATGAAATTGAATTTGCATAATTTGTGTATTGTCAACTTAGGCTGGCATCAATTGGTATCAGAGCTGAATAAGGAAATTATGTGTGTAAAAGTTCTTTGAGAAATTTAGAACAGAATTATGTTGTGAAGGTGTGTATATAGGTGAATGGTGATGAAATCAGGAAAGAGGAGATTAGATTTTAAATATGACAAACAGTACGCACACAGAGATAAAGTGTAGCAGAATATTGGGAGAATTTGCAGATGCAAAAGAAATAGAGAACAATCCATTCAAGTGCAGGTGAATGGTAGAACAAGGTCATGTAGAGGTCTTGAAGGTAGAAGGTGAGAAAATTGCAACAACCTAGAGCTCAAGGAGTGCTCAATTAGTTCCAAAGGAAAGAACCAGAGAGATGCTAGAACACTAAGATCAAAGGAGAGGAGCTTAGTGAGGTATCATGTAGCAAGAAGGAGTATTTTGTAGCTCACACGAAGACCATTAAGGCAATTCCATAGAGGATGTGGGTAGAATTGCTAAAGGATGAAGAAAGCTGGTAAGAACTTCTAAATGAAAGAAGAGGTGGTCAGAACCTTGTATTTCATGGTGATTGAAATACAAGAAGACAGTTGTAAAAGGTGCAGATGAGTTGAAGCCTAGAAGGAGCAGGGAGAAGTGCTCGAAGAGGTTCTAGAGAATAGAGAACCAAGTGCTTTCCAAAAGACCAAGAACAGAGGAAAGCTTGGTGAGGTAAATGGCAGCAGGGAGGACTTGTTGTTGCATAGGCTTTAGTACAACTCATAGTAAGTGAGTGAGGATATCATGAAGATAGAGAAGGAGATGACTACTAATAGTCATAACAGAGGTAACAGAGGTTCTGAGGAAGAACACAGTAGAAGAAAAGTGAAGAAGGAGGATGCAAAGGCAAATGGAAAGAGGATGAGTCAAGAGGATCTTGACAAGGACACTGTAGAGTTAAAAGCACAACTCAATGTATTAAGGATGATACTGGAAGAAATCCAAAGACAAGGTTGGGTCTTGAGGAAAAAGGCAGTAAAGTGGCATAAGTTACAGAGAAGGCTACAATAGAGGCAAGTGAAGTGGTTGGTGGAAAAACTCAGAGAAGATGAGTTGGAAATGGAAGTTTCTATTTGTGAAGTAGAACAGGGTGAAGTTCTGGGTGAAGATGAAGAATGGAGATGAGTGAACTATTAGGATAGTTCAAAGTAGCATGAGGCTATCAAGTCTTATATTTTTTAATCTAATACTTTTGGTGTGTTTGCAGGTTTTGAAGAGGATTGGCAGTCTTATGAAGTTGTCATAAAACTTGATAAAAGTCACCAAAGTTCAAAGGAGAACTTGGATCAGCATACTGATGTGTTGACAGAGGATGGAGAGTACTTCTCAGAGGATGAGTATTCTAGAGCAGACTATGATGGAGAATGCGTCTTGAATGAGGAAAATATTGAATTGTTGCAGCAAAAAGAAATTATTGATGAGTTGATATTTGGAGCTGTTACAAAACAAGGACAATTCCTTGTGGAAGAAGGAGATGAAGTTCAACCTGAAGAGCTTATATGTGAAACACTAGTTGAGGCTATTGAGCCATACATTTTTCAAACTAACAATTGTTGTATGAATACAGGGATTATAGGTGTTGAAGGAGGAAAAATTCTTAAATAATGTTACATAGCATGGAGTTGATGAAGTATTGATTTTTGAAAAATTAAGGAGAGAACAGGAACTTATTTCTGTGAAGATGAATGAGACAAAATTGTCTATGGAAGACAATCTGATTAAATCATTGAGCAATAGTGACCATGTAAAGGATGAAGCTGGAAATCAAGAACATGGTGATAAAACACTTGCTAAATGTAAAGAGGAAATTGAATTGTTGGAGAAGTTTCTAGGAGGAAATGGCAATAGAAAATAAATAGTTACAACAGTACTTGACAGTAGCAGAGAGTCTCTAAAAGACATGGAGACAGATGAGTGTTTTAATTCACAAACCAATAGTTTGTTTGTAGGAACGGTGAATAGAATGAATGAGTGTGATGTTGCGATCAAATAAATTTAACAGATGTTATTTGGAGATGAGATGGAAGTTTAGAAGCAACAAGAGGGTAAGGATGCAAGGGTGGTAGTAAGGATCTAGCAACTACAAAGTGAAGGTAACCAACAGAATATTAAAAGCAAACCTGAAGAAGAGACTATGTTAGCTGAAAATATAGTAAAGGATTATCATTCCATCATGATGATAGGCACAATGGAGATAACCAGGGAAGTTGTTGAGGTAGTTAATAAAGAAGAAGGACTAAACTCTCATCAAAGGATCAGTGGATGGGAGAAATAATTGGAGCTACTGGAGAAATGGCTAAAAGCACCAATAGGTAAGAAAGAGCCTGATGAAGATTGCAAAGGATATGTAAGAGAGGAAGAGGAAAAAGTTCAACAAAGAAATGAGTTGGACATAGAAATTGAATTGATGATGGAATTGATGAAAAAAGTGTCTCAAAGGGAGAAGACAATAACAAGAAAGCAAAGAAACAACAAGAAAAAGACAGCAACAAACTACGAGAGCATAGCTAGTGGGGCAATGTAGCATAAAGTGTGGAGACCTAGAGAACATCAACAAACAACAACAACATCCAAAGGCAGATTACAGAACAAAGTTTGGGACCCTAGAGGTTTTCAATCAACATATGAGAACACATGATCAGGAGATCATGAATGTTTTCAACCTTGAGAGTCTGATGTAGAATCATTCGGCTTAGGAATATCATTGTATTTTAGTAGACATAGGGGGTCTTGTGTTTTAAGGAAGTTGATTTCCCGAGTCTTAAATTAATGTAATTATTAAGGTTTTGAGTAATTTTAATGAGATATGTTAAGAATAGGATTTAATTAAGTGTTGTGAGGCATATTTGTAAATGTTCTTGAATGTTGGAGAACATGAGAGAATTGGGAAAGTTGAGAGATTGAGAGATTTGGGAAATCAATTTTAAAGCTTAGATTAGGAATTAGTTCATGATTTTGTGGATTAGAGAGGATCCTTAGAGATAAAGAAGAGATTTTAGGATTTTTTTGAGAAGGTTATGGATCTAAATCAGGAATTGGTTATAGAATCTTTTTGTATAAATGTAAGCCTAAAAGGCATAGAAAAGGGTTAGCTAGCTAGGAATTAGTTCGAGAGTTAGAGAGTTTGATTGTAGCCTATGGGTAGATAGGGAAACAAAGGCCACTAGTAAGAAAATCCGGCCAAAGAGAGGCAGAGACTCATGATGTAATTACTTGTTTACATATACACAAAGATTTCGATTCCTGAGTGTGTGATATGTGTATAATTAATCGAATTATAGATGTGTGTGAATTAGAGTAATTCTGCATAGTATGTGTAGCAGGTGGAATTAAGCAGAACGGAGAGATGAAGTGCAGGCAAGAGTGTATCGAGTTTACACGCAGAAAACATTGGAGGAAACCTTTAATGTTACAGTGAAGGTATACTTTAAGGTTCTTTAAACCTAAGGAGTTACGTATCATAAGCATAAAAGAGTGAAGGAATAAAGAACGAAGTTGAAGATCATATCAGAATAATTGAAGACCGAAAGGTGAGAACAAAGACACAAGAGAAAACTAGAAAAAATGGTGATGACATAGTAAGAACCAAAAGAAAGTAAAGGCACAAAGAAATGAAGTAAATGTGCACAGGAGTTGTTGGATCAGTGAGATCAATGGGCGTGATTTTGTGCGATAGACAAATAAGATCTTATCACACAAATAAAGTAAGAAGTTGAGCAACGGAGATTAAGCCATGTGTTAGTAGAAGGATGAATCGGTTTTCGTAAGCAGGAAGTTGTTTCTCGTGTGGCCTCAAAGTTGTAAGCAGTAATTAAAAAACAGACACGAGAAAGTTATGAACTATGACTAAATCCAGCTGAAGTCTGGATAGATCACAGGGGTCCATTGGGTGATTGATGGGATGGATATCGCGTGCTAACACGTGCAGAGGTTAATTTGGAATTCGGACGCGATGAGGGTTTATACAACAAGGTTAAAACCTCATTGAGTTCCGATAATTGTGGCCATTGATTCAATGATTAATTAGATGGTAGTCGCGTGGAAAAGTATGCGCAGGTTAACATTCCTGGTGGACCCGATGAATTATTCAAAGAAGTTTAATCTCTTTGAGTTCCAGTGGGAAATGGGTTTAAGTTGGATATCGTGCGATAGCCATTGATTTGAAGGAGTGAAATTGATGGTGGAGGTAGAACACGATAAAGCGGGCATCGATATATGTGCAAAGTATTGAAGAATGGCCGAAAGGTAAGGTTAAATGTGTTGATGTAATATTTCTATTATACGGGAATTATAATAGAAATAAGCGGAAGTAAGGTGTTATGGTTAATGTTGGGTTAATGTTGGGTTAACTGAGACCAGAGTTAAATGGTATGGTTAATATGCGCGGGTGAATGAGAATTAACCAAACGTTATTAAGGGTGTACTAGACTTTCGATAGCTAGAACCGAATATATTTCCATTTAAAGACTTAAACTTTGAGAAAGTAGGTTTTCGTCAGATGAAACGATCCCGCTTAAGCATTTAATTAAGGGGCCTTATACCTTTATTTGTGAAGGTTTTCACCATGGATCAGGTCATTAATCTTAAGACATGTATATGACATGAAATTGAATATGCATAATATGGGTACTGTCAGCTTAGGCTGGCATCATTGTCCATCCATCCATGCGAGAAAGCTGGAAAATGTTATATTAGTAAACCATACAAAATTTATACAAAAAAGGAAAGGAGGTTGAAATTACCCAATAAATGGAAAACTACATGTATGTTATTTACATCATAAAAGAGTATTATTACTTTCAACGACGTATACAACAACGCAAAAAGTGTATACATATATAAGGGTACCCTATAATGAAAAGCATTGTCATCCCCTTGGTGTTTATTGTTAGTTGCTCTCACCTGCTGCTAATGTCAATTACCTTAACCTGAGAACAGTTACAATGATAATGAAACGACTGAAGGGGGAAAGCAATTTGATAAAGAGATGCTTCTCAGTTGTTGGTCCTTGTAATTGTTACTCTTTCTATAGAGTAATTGTTACTGTCAATTTTTGGTTGGGTGCCAAACGGGTGGATTAATTAATGAAATTTATTATATTAAGTTATGCACAAAATTTTGTCTACCAAAGTTTGTATGTGGTTGTGAACAATGCACAAAATATGTAACTTTCAAGATCATTTTAATCCAAGATGGCATTTTTATATAATTTCCTTTTCTAATTTTATGGGAAAACATATTTAAAATTTCACCACAAATAGTTTTCTTACATGCACAAAAAAATCCATTTTATTTCAGGTCCAACTATTTGGGACTCAGATTTTCTATATGTTTCTATTTTTTGAATCAACCTTGAAAATTCATATAAATATGCTTTTAATACTTGAGGGGCAAATGAATCAATTTGATATATTTTGTGTTATTCTCCATGTAACTCAAAAGATTTTACAGTGGTTGAGATCTTATTGACATGTGGATTAACAAGTGTGGAGATGTGGAAGAAGTGTAATGAAAGTTTTTGTTTACATTTTTATCAATGCTTTAAGTTTCTTTCCATATAAAGTGTTGCATTTGGAGCAATATTTAGAATTTGCAATTAAATTTATGCAATTTTCAAGTTGTTTTTGTTTCTTTTTTATGTCTTTTTGACGAAATTAAGTAAAAAAATAAAAAAATCATTTTCACCATAACATTGATATAGTGTGCAAAGTGTGGAGGAAAAAAGCTTCCTCTAGACCTCCACACTCTACACAATGTATCAACTCTAAGGAGATTTGTTTAGCCGCCACACTCTACACCATGTATCAACTTTATGGAGACTTGTTTAGCCTCCCACTACGTCGTCTAGGTAAAGGACCTCAAACCCCATAAGTTCTGGCATAATTGGACAAAGTAGTAGCATAATAATGTGAGAGCACTCACCAAGCGAATGGCCACTCACAAAAATAGTCTTTTTTTTTTTTAATTATTTGTTTGACACTGACAAATATAAAACATAAAACACCTTTCACCAAAAAAATTATGTCACTTCAAGTGTTGCTCAACCAATGAAAAATTAAAAATAAGATTTTCATAAATTATAAAATTATTTTTGAATCTACGCAAAAATAAGAATATTCAATATTTTCCTCAAAACTTTAATTAAAATTAAAAAATTACAAAAAGCAAGAGACTTTGAACCCAAAATAAGTGGGGTCATTGTCCACATAAAAACTAATAAAAATCATAAAATTTAAAAATTAAGACATACAATAAAAAATATGTTTTTTTCTATTAAGCCACCTAGAGTATGGAGTTAAGCTCCATCGGTAATATATGACTTCTCACATGAGGGGAGGGAGGTCTACTCGAGAATGGGACAGGAATTAATCTTAGAAGTTTGTCCTAAGTTTTCGTGGTCGAGTAGAGAAGGGTTTCGTTGAAAGATATTTCCATGGATATATGGGATGAAAAAGAAGATCCTTTTCTTGAGATCCACAAAATTGACATATAAAATATAAGTTTAAGTCGTTTTGAGACGCTACATTCATGACTTAAAAAAAATTGGCAATTTTTAAGTTTTTAGCAATTATCATCTCGACTTAATCATGGGCTCCACATTGGCAATGAAGTCCAAGATTCCAACCATTTCAATCAAGGATTTCACTAATATCCTTGACACTTGTTGGTTCTGGAGTTTTCCTAATTGAGACAAAGATTCTAGAAACCCACAAACCAATCATTTCAAATTATGTTATCTAGCCATATTAATGAATGATTTGAAGTGAAAAAAGACACCTCTTTAAAACCATGGTCACTTTCGTAAAACCATTTTAATATGCTTGTGATTTTTTATTATTTCAAATGTATTTATAATATACGAATAGATTTAATATTTTAATTTCTTATTAAGGGATGAAAATTTTATAAATTAAACCATATAAATTTATGGTTTTCGAAATTTTCTATCGAATTTTGGGCAAAATTAACTAGGAAAAATGTCCATAAACAAGTGATTTTATCTACTAATTAGGTAATGCTAAAAACAAGTGTTCTGGTGCATTTTAGTTACTTCCATTTAAACTAAAAATTATTCTTTCAAAAAAATTGCAAATTGATATATGAAATGGAGAAATTAATTACCCCTCCAAACATGGATAAGTTTAGGTGGGTAGTAACCATTGATAAGTCTACACATTTAGGTTTTTATTCCTACTTATGATTAAAGTATTGGAGAACACATAAATAATGGTGGAAAGTGACTTTTAATAAGTATATTTATTTACATCTTATAACCACCGATTTTTTATGTAGAAACTTACTTAATTATTGTGGGTAACACATGATGGTAAATATGTTATTTAGGTGAGTATGAACTATTTTCAAGAATTTTTGGGTGGTTTTACAAATATTTACAATAAAAACTAACTACACAAATATCCAAAAATCATGGCATGAATATATCAACTATATCCAAAAATTATGGCGAAAAATGTGTGAGGCACTTATCCACATGGTATTGTATTATGCAAAGGCTACAACCACCATATACTTGCTTAATTATTGTGGGAAACACATGATAGTAAATATGTTATTTCGCTGAGTATGAACTATTTTTCAGAATTTTTGGGTGGTTTTCCTACATATATTTACGATAAAAACTCACTCCACAAATATCCAAAAATCATGGCATGAATATATCAATCATATCCAAAAATTATGGTGAAAAATGTGTGAGGCAATTATCCACATGGTACTGCATTATGCAAAGCCTACAACCACCCTAGGTCTATCTTAGCTCTGGACTACCAAGTGCCTAGAGGGATCAAATCTCTTGATGTCCAAACCTCTTTTAGAGTGAAAAATGATTTTATTCTTATTAGCTCTTGGTAGATCCTAAGTTAAGATGGATGGTTCCCCTTTAAATAAGCTATATTCCACATAAATATGATGGGTCAATTAATTATTTTTATTTTAACATATGGTTTCTTTTATTTCTATTGAGTTGGAAGACCCATTCTGCATCCCACTGTGAACGCGATGTGTAAGTATGTTTGTCCCTCATAAAATAAAATAAAAAAATCTCTAAATAAATAAGAAATGTTGGCTACAATTAAAAAGAAACAAAAGTTATCAAAGAGATATAGAACAGTCGATGAGGGAGTGTGCTATTAAGGCGCTCTGTAAGCAAAAGTCACTGGTTCTAATCTCGCTGATATCGAAAATCCAGCATGATTTCCGCTAGTGCGGCTCAGGCCGGGTGTGATCCCTGTGTGACTTTGACAGCTTAGATGCCCCTAAGTCGTGGCCTCTCAGCCACAAGGTAAGCGTGATTTTCAGGATTCACCAACTTAACAACCAAAAGGAAGAAAGAAA
>APFE030956196.1:0-15228 GCA_000404065.3 Pinus taeda | reverse complement strand
ATAATAAAGGAGAAGAGATATGGGAGGGGATTGGTCACATTGAAAAGTTAACCAAAGATAAGAATGACCTCATGCTTGGCACTGGATTCTATGATATCCCTTACTCTTGTATTATGTCTTAAATAGGAAAAGCTAGGAGATCCTTCAAAGTCCTACTTAAAGAGCACATGCTTAACACCTACCATAACTGAAATGTCAAATCTGCCTTGGTTGAACACTCCCACAAAACCAATTTTTTTTTTTTATAAAACTAGAATATTGGCCTTTGCTTCCTTCCACTCAAACTTATCATTACGGTAGTTCTAGAAATTGAAAAGAACCCTAACAGCTTTAATGGGAATGATGGATATTAGTTAAGTCATTCCTAAAAGCCCACTATGAATTTTGTTTCCTCCAAACCTCATCCCCTAACCCTCATATTTGTAACTTCCCCTTCACCCTCTACTTATGCTCATCTTGTCCATTCCTTTCACTTTTCCTTAGCTCTCTCTTTTCTTTATTATTTTTTTTTAATAAAAATTACTTTATCTTTCTTATAAACTCAACCTTACTAATACTTTAATAATAATACCTTTCTCCAACAAGTTACCCCAATTCTTTTTATTTTTCCTTATCTAATGAAATACTTTTCTTATTTCAGTTTATTGTATATCTTCTTAATCTAATTTATTCTATTTTATTCTCTCTTAATCTTACTATTCTATTTTAATCTCTCTTAATCTTAATCTTACTATTATTTATTTATTTCTTCTCATCCTAATAATTTTCTAAATTATTAGTTTATATCCCATAAATAATCCTGTCCATTTTAACAATTAACTATAATATTTAATAATCTAATAATTATCTCCTTCTCTTTTATATTAATTTCATGTTAATCCATCTATTATTTATTAATTTAATGAAAATTTTATTATAAAATAATTAACATTTATATTTAACCATAATGTCTTTCTATATTTTAATCTTTCTCATTTATAATCTTTCTTATATTTTGAACTTCTTATTATTTTTTATATAATTTAATCCCCTCTTCTTTTTATTTTTGACTTTCTATTATTTTAAAGGTTTAATTGAATCGTTTTATTTATTATATTATATTATTATTTTTTTTATTTATTTGATTTAATTATATTAATTCTAATTTAACACCTTTCTTGTTAGATATTATTATTAATAATTAATCCATTCTCTTTGAATTTGACCAAACCTCCTCTTATGATTATTTTAATACTTAGGATTCTGATCATTTATCTTAATTTAATTAAAATTTAAATTCAACGAAATATAACGCCGGATTTATAAGGTTTAACCAATAGAAGGAAAGGGTAGATTCTTGGTGGAGTTCGGCTGGGAGTGGGCACCATACGGTATCAATGTGTTCGCTCCGCAGAAATTATTGACTATCACATGTATATATACAGATATTTAACATTATTACATGAATAATGCGAGGGTAGATAGATAAGCATCGAGAAACATGTGGCCACGCCACCGCCCATTGAATGCCTTAAAAAAAACAAAACCCTAAACCCTAGCTAGGAAACTTCCTTTTATTCTCCCACTCCCCCTCCTTTTCTCTTAGGGTACCTAAGAAGAAAACAAGTGTTTAGTGCGTATGAGAAGCCATACACAAAAGCCAAATTGATACATATACAAAAGCCCCCTCCCCCACCTCTCACCCTTCAAAGTCATTATTTCTTTCTTTAATATGGTCCCAAAAACCTCCATTATTTTATTCTCCCTCCCTATTTACTAGGTTTTTCTTATTTCTTAAAATAAGAGGTGCTATGCTCTCAGAAATTATATCCAATAGAGAAAACAAATAACTAATGAAACCAAGTGGGAGTGGATAGGAACTAAGCATTTATCCATCATTATTGAGTTTAGAAAAAAAAGAATTGGTGAACACTTAAACAAAATTCCTAGTCAATAATGTAAATTGGATGAAATGTGTCCTAAGTGGTATGTTACAACGAGGCAAAGAAATGAGAAATAATATTAATTTTCTTTCTTTATTTATGTATGTATATTTATCACTGATTATTTTCTAGTCGGCCATGAAGAGCTAAATTTTTATTGATTTTATCTGCCTAAGAGTTGTTACTTGCCCTTATATTATATAATTGATTCCATACATGAATCCTCAACTTAGTCAAGTTGTGTTCCTTGCTTTTCTTCCTCCAATTTTGATTATTAATGACAATTTATTTACACAACCCTTTCACAATTGCTCTCTGAAAAAAGGAAATAATCCTAGTGAAACAATGTATAATAAAGCTTGGATGAATTACTAAAGAAACGACCAAATATTATCTCTTATATCCACCCATATTCTTAAGAGTAAAAAGATATTATCTCTTATATCCACCCATATTCTTAAGAGTAAAAAGGTAGAACATGTGTGTAGAGATCTCAAAAGGCCTATATTTAGATGAAGAACCATACCTTGAAGATCCATACATAATCAGAGGGAGAAGATGCTTAACAAGACGAAGGGCACCCATAGGTAGAAAAAAGCCCTATTAGTCTCACCTTATGTTGAATGGAATTTTTGTTAATGCCTTTAATAAGGCTATGTTTTAGTTAGATCTATGAGAAACTATTAACTCATTTTCTTGGCATCAATGCATTGTTCTTTAATAGAATTTATGTTTTCGCTTTTAATTATAGTATCATGGAACTAAAGAGGAAACCCAACTCCACGGAAAAAGTAAATTCTATGAAATTTTTTTTAAAGTGTGTATTAATGAGTGGTTTAAGACATGGCACCTTAAGGCTCGTATACAAGTTATTAGAAACTAAACAATGCCATGTATTTTAAATCAAATACTATTTCAAGCTATGGAGATAAGAAATTGGCCAATGATAAAGTACTCGAGCTCATTTGATTGATTCTTGATATATTCATATACAAAATTGGAATAAGGTTAAACTAGGTTCATTACCAAAAAAAAACTCTATAGGTTTGAACTTTTTTTTCATTGTCTATCAATCTTGGTGTAAATGGATGAAATAAAACAAATGGGCCAGCCAAGTAATCATTTCTTTTGATTTATGTTTCATGAGTTTATGGTGTATTTAATTAATGAAAAAATGATTAGTAGTATTGAAATATATATAAATTGCATAAAAGTGAATAGGGGAGATAATGATGTTAAATCTAGATAGTACAATCCCTGTATTGATAATCCAAAAAGAATAATTTTCATGGACCTCTTTGAGGGGGAAACCTTCAATTGAAAAGATTTCCAATATAATAACAATATTCAATAAAACATTACATAGCATTCTATCTTTATAGATAGTTTCTCACTAGAAAATGCCTAGCTACTTATGGTCCCATCATTAGCTAGTGCTAGCCACTTTGTGATCCTTATTTAATAAAGATCACTTTTTTTCTACCTAAAGGACCTTATGAAAATAACTTAGCATCATACAATAATTTACTAAATTGTAAGTACCTTAAGGTGGGGAAATTAGGGTAGGGTTGTCACATGCCCTCCCCCTTTAGAAGAAAGATTTTCCTCAAGTCCATGGCTATGGAAACAACTATAAAATTGTTGTTTGTTCCTATGTGGTATCTTCAAGCTATGCATCCTTCCTCTATAGAAATAATTCTTGAATAGTATGCTAGCATAGTTGATGATCACTGTGGCTAATACTACCTCATATTGTAACCAAACACAACCATCTTCAACAAGTTTAAGAAGGATAGTTTGAACTAAATAATTCAATTCCACTAATTTCTTCAAATAGGACACATGAAAGACTAAGTGGATCTTGAAGTGTGTGGGAGGATCTAGCCTATAGGAAACTTGTCCAATATAGAAATTAGGTCCTAGCTTATGGTGGTATTTATCTTTTATATGGGTCTATGAGGACAAAGATATATTTAATCCCCTTCCTCCGAAGACCACTCAAAAACATGTTTATTGTTTTGTTGTTTCATTATATTTCAAACCAAAACTAAATTATCCTTAAGGTTACAGATAATAACCACTTAGGTGTTAAGTGTGTGATCAATTTCTTGAACCTTATATGTGTTAAATAAATAGAATGGCACCAAGGTATGCTTTTGGCCATAGACAATGTCATCTAATGACATTTTGACAAAACCAAAATAAGTGATAATGTACCTATATTAGAGAAGAAGTAGCCACTAAAGTTGTTATTATTATCAATTTGATACAAACCCTCACAAAAAAGTTTTTTGATGCTTGTTGACCATCTTTTATTTAACTATATATTTGGGGATGATAAGTTCTACTCTTTTTCAAGTGTATTTCTTGTAACTTAAAAAGCTTCTACAAAACTTTCTTGATGAAGGTGGGATCATGATCTAATATATTGGGTGCAGGAATGCCATGTAATTTAAAAATCTAATCGATGAAGACTCAAGAAGCTATAGGTAGTGTAAATGGGTCTAGTATGGTACAAATGTGAGTATATTTGGAAAGGAATTAAAACACCAAAATAATGACAGATTTGTTGCTAGTTATACAGAGGTCATGTTTAAAATACATCGAGAGACTAGGCCATATAATGGTAAACATTAATACTAGATGTGATTCCCCATGGATTTTCACTATTTCACCCTTGTTTTTTTGATAGGATTCACATTTACCTACAAAATCACATAATTCCTTTTCCATGCCTTCCTAAATGAAGGAGCACTTTGCCATTTTACATGCTTTTTGAAAGCTAGAGTGATCTATAGTATGAGATGAATGAAAATCTACAAACAACTTCAATTTTAAAGAAAAATTATGTATAAAAAAACCCCTTTGTATTGCAAGGTCTCTTGTTGTTAGGTTTAACGAATAACACTATTGTGGTCCTGCTTAATTCCTCAAATAAGTTGAAGAATTATGTCATTATCTAACCATTCTATTCATATCTCTTTCATCATGTGTTTTTAATGATTACAATAAGGAAAATATAGATCCTTCCTTCTAATATTTATGAGACAAAACATCAATCACCACATTTCAGTTAAGCTCCATATAAGGTTGATGTTAATCCTAAAATCCCTTATTAAGTCCTAGATATTGAATGATTACATTTCTATTGTTATATTGTTATGTAGGTTAGAACCTTTCATGGTCTCATTTTATTATAATATTATCGTTTGTCTCCTATGTATATACTAAGTATATCTAGTCCTAACATCATCAAATCTTGTCTTATACATTTTATTCATTTTAAAAGGAGGTTTCCCCCTCAAAGTGGATTGTAATTATTGGTTTCTTATGATTTCTAAGGAACAAGGTTCATGGAACTTTACTTTCCCTTCTTATATAATCTCATAATCGTCCCCTGACATCTTAGTGACCTGCTCATGCTTATCCTATCATAATAATCAATGTTCCAAAAGTTACTTTAGGCTATGATGGTATGTCCGGATCTGGAAGTGCCTCCTAATGAGATGCATTTGACATGTATCATCAACATGAAGTATGATCATTATCTGGATGGGATAATCACATAAATAATACAATATATACCCACTTTTTGCTTTCTTTACATATGGGGGAGCCCGCAAATATTTCATTAATTTTGGAATTAAAAAATGGATCTTTCAAAATACCCATAAAAATCTTTTTTTTATAAGATAGATCCATGGGGGATTTGAACAGGTGACCTATCGCAAGGAATGCCTTAAAAGTGCACCCCTTCACCATCAATCCAAATCCTCGTGGGGTAAAGTACTCATAAAACTCAATTCTAATAATGTTCTTATAATATGATTTTTCAAATTTTGATGAAATATGTGTGTGCCTGACGGGGTAGAGGGCATAGTTTACATGTTCGACAATCCAATGTAACAAGTCTCATTGTTTCTCTACACCAAGATTTTTTTAGTGCTAATAGAATTTGGCAATGAATCTACAACATTCTTCAAATTGTTCACCTTCACTAGAAACACCTTTTTGTCTTCATCAATGTTTATTAGAAAGTGACATTAACCATCAATACTCTTTTTCTTAGAATGACAAGTTAGGTTCTTTGTTAGAAATATTGTAGTCTAGTTGTCACAATCTAACCTTTCAATTTATTCTAAAAACTGAATATCTAAACATAATATTTGTAACCATACAAATTCCTTACTCGCATTAGTGGCTACTATCTATTAAATTTTTATAGTTGAGAGTGCAACTAGATACTATCGCTTTCTTATCTAAGTGATTGCCTCTCCAAATAGGTTAAACACACAACCACTTGTAGATCTTCTATGATCCAAATCTCCAACCTATTATATGTCAACAAAGTCATGTATGCTGAACAATTTCTCAACTCCAAGTCTTCCTTGGTAGTAGATTTTGTAATATATAGTGCCACACTACTTGAAATCACTCTTCATAATTTTCTAATGCTCCTTCCCTAGTTTTAACATACACCTAATAAAAACTCCCACTACATTTGTAATCTCTAGTCTAGTACATACCATTAGATGCATCAAACTACCAATAACACTAGGATAGGGAACATGGGACATATCCTCTTCTTCTTTTTGTGTCGTAGAAAACTAATTTACATACAACATTATTACTTTTAAATAGTTTTTTTAAGCGAATATTTTAATAATCAAGTAGTGCTTTTTAAATTGGATTTTTCTATGATGACAATAGTGTTGAAGAATTCCCACTAAGACCAAATTTGATATATTGGCCCTTAAGTAGGTAACAACTATTAAACATATTTTTAGAATTTTATTTTTGTGCTTGAAAACTATTAACATAAGCATTCCAATACTACCATAGTTTTGTTGAGTTACAAAGTTAGGAAAGTTGATAGTGTGTCAATTCTTTTGAAATTGAGATTTAATTTAAGTATATGTTGCACATACTAAAAGAAAAATGATTTTCATTTCAAATGATGATAACTTCTTTCATCCAACAATTTTTGGGCATTGTCCAATACCCAATTTCACTATAAAACTTATGAGAATTTGACATACTTCTTTAAATTCCCATCCACCTAATCCAACCCCAGTAAGAATGATAAATAAAACTCTAAATTGATTTTAATTCAAGAATACAATGAGCCTCCTCAACTCTAATGGAGGCCAAAAATGTAAAAAAACCTTACATTGACAATTGATGATAACTTGGCATTGATTTGAAAATAAAATTCCTCCATTTTCTCTTAAAGATTTGGCCGAAGAATTATAATTTCATAGTTTAGGGATTATGTCCAACTTCTATCACCGCTCGTTAAACAAAATGTTATATATATATATATATGAATGAGAGTATGCATACTGGAAATGTTATTGCTTTCTTTGTGAGCCATGATAACGAACTTCCAATAATGTTTCTAAAATTCTAGCTACCTTGGTGTTCAAAGTGTTGATTTGTAAGAAAAATTTCACCATTATAATTTTGTGGGGGATTAAAATCAAGGTGATCACGTTAAAAAATAATTGATTTTTTTTTCAACTAAAGAAATCATGCCTGGTAGATCTCAACATACATAGTCTTGCTCAAGATTGGACCTCGAGACTTGTGGAGGCGAAACATCCCCACCTAATCATTCGACCGCAACCACAGAACTAGAAAAGACATGAACTTACATAAACTAAAACCTCTTGATTATAACTTTGTCTCTATCATCGACAACAATAAAATCTAATGTAAAAATAGCCTTTTATAATTGGTAGATTATCACTATGTTCTCTAAAAATGATTCCCATGTCACTTATATCACTAGATAATTTTTTTTTGGATTATACTTCTAATAATAATAAATAATACGAGTTTTATTAATTTAATATTTAATTAATTAGAAGAAGGCTTTCTTTTTTAACAATATTATCCATTTCTCATTAAATAATATTTTATTAAATGTAATTAGCAATATTTTATTAAACTTAATATCTTATTCTAAATTCTTTAATGTTCATTTTAATTACATTATTCATTTTTTCTATAATGTTCATCTTCAAACCCTTATGCATCTAGTATATATCAACTTCTATGGATCAAAACATTCATCATAGTCTTGATGATAAACCATACTTAATGGTTCAAAAAGCATCGACTTTAAATCTAAAATATGATTACCAAAAAACTATTTGAAAAAATATAAAATCACAAATTTCCATTCCAAAATTATTAAATTAAATTCATTTAAAAATGTTATTTTTACAATATTATAATTAAAACTTATAATTATATTAGCAGTTGTCTATAATGAGACTTTTTGAAAGTCTTTCCGGTGGGTTTTTCCGGTCAAAATCCGGCAGCAATTTATTGAAATCGCAATTTTGATAGCTAGTTTCTGCACAACCAAAGCGTCCCAGAGGTTTTTTAGGGTGCTGAATCCAAATATGAAGTTAAAAAACTATTTTCACTACAACAAATCAAGATTTAACCTCAATTTTTTCCTCGGGATTCCGTCACCAGAATCTCCAAAGATCGCATTATAGACAACTCCATTATAATATAATATATTAAACAATTATTTTATATTATATATGACTTTAATATTTAAGTTAATCATGATCTTAAAATTATAATACACTAAATTAATACGTTTTAATTTTATAATCAATGGTTAGGTTTTACAAATCTTACATATATATATAAAAGATGTAAAGTTAAAACAACAAACTCATATTACATTTAGCACTACCAAAAAAACAAAAATATCAGCACGATTTGAAATGTTTTTCTAATTTTTAATCGTTCATTAAAAATTATATTACCTAAAATTTTACTTTTATTTTCAACTGATTACATAAAATTTTACTTAGTTTATGTATATGCTTAATAAATTGTATTTAAGTAATTAGTTTAATAGCTGTGTTGGTTATTAGTTTACACTTTTTCTTTACCGACATTGTCGGTGATGCAAATATATATATATATACCTGCTCTATAAAACATAACTTATTTTACTTTATTTATAAGATTAAGGATAACTTTATTCATAATTAGTTAATATGAGTTTGTTTTTATTTAAATGTAAAATTTTATATGTCATATTTTATATGCTTCGATTTTATATGATCATTTTACTTTATTTATAAGATTAAGGATTACTTTATTCATAATTACTTAATATAAGTTTGTTTTTATTTAAATGTAGAATTTTAAATGGCATATTTTATATGCTTCGACTTTATATGATTATTATTTTCCATTTAATTATTCAACTAGCATTTGCACCAGATGTTGCAAAGGAAACGCTATAAGGCATAAATTGAAGAAAGTAAATAGAGCAAAAAAATACTTCGATAAAGAATAAGAATATATTGAACACTCAAATCAATGCCCCATTAACTAGAACTGCTTAGTAGACATTCCATACAAAATGGGCATATGATCCAAGAACATTGGTGCATAAGAGAGCCAATTAGTTAGGTAACATAAGTATAAATGGTTTCATATATTAAAATCCACAGGTCTAACAAACCTTGCTTAGCCATTTAAGATATAGAAGCTATCTTGTTTAGCCATTTAAAATATAGAAGTTTCGAAACCTTTGTATATGAGCTTTTCAAAGGACTGCCCTTGTCCTTAGAAGCATTATAGGGTGGAAATCTGGACAGATTTATAGGCTCTTGGAATTGCCTGGAGGTGCAGAGGAAGAAAGAGACACAAAGAGAATCCTATAATTTGGGTGCAGAGAAAAGAGAGAACCACACAATTGGGCTGCATAGAAAGAAGTGAAGGAAATGGCAATCATTGTGTGCATTTGTGTGTTGTTTTTATTGTCATTTTATCAGAATGGGGTTTCAACTTCACAGAATAACTACCTTATAGACTGTGGATCAAAGAGTAACACAACATTGGGTGGACGGATCTTCACTGCAGATACCCCCTCCTCATATATGTCAATTGCCACCAATGAAGGCATCTTTGCTAACACTACAAATTCCAATCTACAGGTTCCTTCTGGTATCTATTTGACAGCTAGAGTATTTACTCAGAACTTGTAGCTCCAGCACAAACACAATTAAGAAGTGGAATCTAACAAGGGGTATTTGCAACACAAGTTTAATCAATCCATTTAATAACTAATGTTGTAAATAGATAGAAAGGAACCCTGATAAGTCGTAGCTCACAAAGTTATCAAGCTCCACAATAATCAGATCTGTGAAAATGCTGTAAATCTTTCTGTTTTGAGATATAGATGTTAGTTTCTAACTGCCACTCTCAATCCACAGGACAAAACATAACTGTATCAGAAATTATACTTACTTCCTGTAAGAATCAACAACCCCTTTTCTTTTTGGGCACTTGAAGCCCATGGACTCGAAGAAATCAAGCACGGATTCTCGAGGTCCTTGATAAACCACCTCTCCTTTAGAAATTAAGATGATGTCATCAAATTATTCATATGTTTCAGGGGCAGGCTGCAGAAGAGAGATCAACATTGTCGCATCCAAGAGATGGATAATTTGGTGAAAACACTTGATGATCTAGAAAGTCGTAGCACTGTCTAATCCGGTTGAAATTTCATCCATAAATAGAGCTCTTGCATGACCGACCAACATTTCTCCTACACAGATATTATCAAACGATCTTACCCAATTCATATAGCTACTCTGTTCTCATTCAGGCGCTGTGCCAGGGTGGAATGCTTCAGGAGGCAGGAAAATATACGCTTGAGATGCTTGGCTATGGGTGGAAGCCCAATGCTGCCACTTATGTGGCTTTGGTTGATTCCTACTTGAAGGCACAGAAGGCTCATGAGATGCGGAACCTCTTGGTAAAGCTGAAGGAGAAGGGTTTCGTCGCCAACAACAAAGCAGCTTGGCAGCACATGAAGAGCATGGGTCGGTTCAACAGGGGAGTCATGGATATGCTGTTTGGGTAGTATAAGTAGGTGACGTTGAAAGCTTAGGCTTGTAGTTGTACATCTCTCCGTTGCATTCTGGTATTCTTTCTCTTCTGGTAATAAACTCAAAAGGATTGATGCTCTTTGTTTGTTAGGGTTCTCACTGATTATGAGTCTTTTGTCATCTGTCTTGATAAAATGATACGAGTTCTCATTTAGCGTAGGGTGAGGAGTGTCTCTGGTTTCATAATGTCCAAACAGAACATTCAAGTTTGATTTGTAATGACATTATGGACTTTTATCTCATGTCTTTGCTTCATCTGTGAAAAATATATTCGATTTCAAGTTAGGCCTAGCATTTCAAGTTTCTGCTAGGATAGGGAATTTTCAGGAAAGATATAACTCATTGAATCGGCAAAACCTTTCTCTGCTCATGTAAGAAGGGGCAGCCTAAGCCTTGAATTCTAGACTTTGGTTCGCTAAGTTGGATGGTACGATGCAACTCTTTTGATTTTATTTTTTGGTTGGTGATTCTCATCGATATTTGTTGGGTCATCAGTCTGGGTAAAGTTGAAATGCGTTCCTTTTGGTGTAGGATGGCCAATCTTTGTGGTTTCATAATGGGAAAACCCAACAGCTTATAATTGCATTAAGGCTCTGGATGAATTATTGCCTTGTTTATTCCACAAAAAGCAGCCATGCCTTGTTGATTTGGAGCTATCTTGGGTAGCTCGGCCAATGATACCCATTAAACCTGTAGATATTGTGGTGCCTTTTCACGAATCGTGTGGCCTTTATAAACTACCATTTAGAATGTGTTTTTATGCCTCATTAACCATAATCGTAATTATTCTCAATCACGGCGATTCAACCTTTCATTTGAAGTCCCTGTCCCTGTACTTACGAGCCAAACTTAAGACTTGATATCCGGTAGCCGTTTTTCCATCACCTTGCCTTATGATATAGGGCTGGTGGCTAATATTTTTTTCTAATATAGTTCTGGTTGCTAATCTTTTTATAATTGATGGTAGCAACAATCATTTCATAATTCCTCTTCCGACCACTTTCGGTTCGCTGAAAAAAATTGTGTAAGTTGTATCTTTTATTGGTTAGACTTCTTAACCAAAAACGGATGATATGGATGATATTAATGGACGGTAGATAAAATCCAATATATACGGGCTGCGTGGTCATGCTTTTAACCCGATATTAAGTGCAAACTGCAATCTTATTATTTCAAAAATATAATCAAAGGTCTTCCAAATCTTCCTAATCAACCCATAACTTTAAAAAGCACACTCCCTGATGACTCATAACACAGATCTATGTTTGTCTAATACCGGGAAAGGTCACTGGAAACGCCAATTTTTTTAATTAACTTGTAAACACAAGCTCACTGTGCCTTAACTAAAACATCTGCTTTTCCGACCATTTTCCCGAACAGTATTTTGGCTGAAAAAGTATCAACACCGCAAAACTACAATCTAGTTATTTCAAAATGCGATTTTAGGGTTTCCGAGATCTCTGAGTCCACCCAAAATATCAAACTTGCAATCCCAGATTTCGGTTTACTTCCCCGGTCACAGATTTTTGTTTAACCAGACTGCAGATCAGAGAGGCCGAAAATGGGACGTTTGAGTTGGCATAAACAAAGCTGTGAACAGTCGTCTTGACGTGACCTACAAGCTGCCCATCTACACAATAATACTCTCCACACTTGTGATGGAGGAAATTCAATTGAATTCATCAACACTATAGAACGCTCCAAGCTATTTCAATAAAAAATCACAATTACAAAAAAATCCAATATTCAAAATCATATTCTTGTAAACCCAGAATTAAATATAAAATTTAAGTATATATTCTGGCATACCCCAAGCGTCTATCGCATATTCTTGTTAATCCAGAATTGAATATAAAATATTCTTGTTAACCCAGAATTGAATATAAAATTTGAAGTATATATTCTTGCGTACCCCAAACGACATCGCATAAAAGGTAAATAAATAAAAATAAACGGTCTTCATTGAATATAAAATATTCTTGTTAACCCAGAATTGAATATAAAATTTGAAGTATATATTCTTGCGTACCCCAAACGACATCGCATAAAAGGTAAATAAATAAAAATAAACGGTCTTCAAATAATTTTGTTTTTAAGTACATATTTTTTTTTAAAGGTAAATCAATTTTTATTTCTCTTTCACGTATGGACCCCATGATATAGTGGTAACATTGGCACCACATTAACGTGTAATTATAAAAGAATGTTCACATCAAGAAATAAATATAAACTCCCACAACACATGTGGGATTGTAACACAAATTAGTATGTCAACTCAGCACACGCTTGCAATTGGTCCTGTAACTGATTTCTATGGCACCATGAATGAAAGCCATTTTCCTCGTGGAGCAGCTGTTGCTGTTTTTTCTTCTTCATGCTTTCTACCACCATATTTGCTGTGTCTATGCCTGCACATCCATGGACCAAATTATTAGAAAAAATATGAAGGCAGCTGCAATGAAGATGCCTGTAGAATCAAATCAAATATATGACACTATGATATGCTTGTTAACTACCAAAAGCAGCACAGACCTAAAAGGTGGCCACCATGTACATATCCATTGAATTTCTCGCTCGTGTGTTCTCCTGTGAAGTAAACCAGACCCACCGGTGCCTGCACTCAAACCACATTTTATGCATTTCAATTTCATACATATCTTCAGAAGAATTATTAAAGAACCTTATTGTTCTTGGTATATATATATTTTAGCCTTACCCTTATGTCGCGGAAATGCTTCTTGTCCACCAAAATGGGATAATTACTGTAGCTCCCTCTCTGAAACCGGTTACTCCACCATTTTGGAACCAGAATTTGCTCTGCTTCGGGAATGTCATCGCCGAACATTTTTCTGAGCACCCCCATTGCTTCTGCTTTTGTCTCCTCATCGCTCTGTGCCTCTACCCGCTTCGATTCCTCGTATGTGACTGTTACAACCAAGATGTTCGATCCTGGATATGCGTTTTCCATGTGCTACAGCATAATAACAATTCCATCAATAATCGCAATAATATTATTATGTTGTGAACGCGTTTTCTGAATAGGAAAGCTATTTGGCCATAATACCCACCTGCCAGAACGTATAATATCCACGCTTTGGGTGAGCATAAAGGAAGAATTCTGTACCATCCCCAGTGGGCCAGAACTTAGTGGGAAATTTCAGGAATATCTTCGCGTAAGTTCTGATATCGCAGTTGAAGAAAGTTTTTCTTTTCCAACACTGCACACCAATGGTATGAAATCCATTATTGGTCAACAATAGTGTACAATATTACAGAATTGTACATTAAAGAAAATCGTCAAGAGAATTGGGTAGGCGATCTGTGTTTACCGGGAGAGGAGGGTTGAACTTGATGAGATCACTTTGAAGGACTCCGAGGCTAACAGACGAAATAACATATTTGGCCATGTAAAGTGACCCATCTTCTGTCTTAACCGTAGCACCATGGTTCGTATATTGTATTTCTGTCACCACCTGCAACATCAAAGGTACTAATCCGTCAGAATATTGCTTTGCTCGACAGTCTGTAACGTGAAAAATCGATGATCTGTCTATCCTTTATGCATTAATCCACTGAGCTTGCACCTCGTTCAATTTTAGTCGGTCATCCACCACATGTCCGCTGCCAGAATATTGAAGAAATTCTGCTGACAATTTACAGACGATGTGTTCGTAGCCTCTATCATCAGCAACCATGAATTCCTTGTTCCCAAATTCGGTGAAAGTCGGGATGGGCTCTACTTCTGTATCAACATTAGTAATTAATAATCCGTGACCAATCACGATTGCAATGTGTGTGTAAATATACCAAAATGAAGATTATGGAAACTTGCATACCTGCCATCTCAAAATCATGCAAAATATAATCTATTGCCAATTCCAATGGCGTTGATGGAACGCTGAAGCATTTCATAAACATAAAACCTGTAGATATTGTGGTGCCTTTTCACGAATCGTGTGGCCTTTCTAAACTACCATTACACATCTCCATTACACACGGCAGACTCCACTTCGCCAGGCTCGCCTGCATTATTAATCTTCTGTCCACGACGCTTACGCATTCTATTGTGCGTTACTGTGAGCGTAGGATCCGAGGCGGAGCTTCCGGTGGACGCGGATTCAGCGACATTGAATATGGGAGATATGCAGGTTCCGTCAGAGGAATCAGAAAATGAAGAGGAGTCTGTTAAAAACCTGATACATTCTCATCCCATAACCGTTCGTGTCAAATGAAACGCCCAAACCGTTTGGGAAACCCTTTAATCAACGGCTGAAATTGTTGCAATCGTCTAACACATAATCCTGTGGTTTACAAGACGACAGGTAGGCAGAGAGGGGAATTGATCTCAGAGGGAAACGCCTTACGGCGTAAATATT
>APFE030956185.1:0-23475 GCA_000404065.3 Pinus taeda | reverse complement strand
GAGTCACCTTCACTAAGTGGGCCCGCAGGCTATTTTTTGGCGCAAGTCTATTTTTAGACTATGTCTATTTTTAGACATATGGATCATGTCTATGGATTGCAGGTTGCTGTTTATGGATGATTGATCAATTTGGAAAAAATAGATGGACTTCTATTTTTAGATCACAGCGGAGTGACATCACAGTGGAGTGACTGCTCAGTCTAAATATAGAACAGTCAAATATTATTAGCTCATAATAATATTTAGACTATAACTTTGTCTTATTCTCTTGGAGCACTTCAGGATGAGCTACGGATGTGGTACATGCAGATCCCAGAAGGAATACGTGGTTACCTATGGGATGACTAATATTTGCATGCAGGACTTCAGTTAGAACTCAAGTGAGTTGAGTTTAGTGGACTGGAGGTGCAGTTGATGGAGTTGTGTTCAGTTTAGCTTTGTTAAACTGGTTGTATTTAGTCTAACTGGCGAATAGACTAGAGATGAGTTGGGTGATTAGTTATTAATTAATTCACAATTTATTAACTCATAATACAACTAATGAATACATCAGTTAACTCAGTTGCATGTCAGTGCATGTTCAGTTCTGCAGGGACAGGTGTTAGAGGATCAGATTGCTATCAGTTGTGACTATAGCTGTGCATGATGATTTGCACAATCAGAGGGATTGAGTATGCCAATGAATTGGCCAATACCAAGAATTGTAGCTTGTTCTCACGTCCAACACAGTGTGAGTGATTATTTGCAGGTCAAATACGAGTTTGGTAAACCATTCTCATCAATTCTCATGCAGGTATTGAGCAGTGGAGGCAGGCAAGCAGCGGAAGAGATTTGGAGATCAGATCTGAGTTGTATTGTGTGTAACAGATGTGGAGATACTTGTGAGAAGTATTATGCTGTGTAATGTTACATGACTCAATCATTAATATACAGATAGTTGGGGTTTTTAGCGAGATGCTTTCCCCGGGATACATACTGTGTTAATGTGTGAATGCTCTTGATGTTTTATTGTTATTGATGCTACTATATTGATGATCAACGTAGAGGAGCTTATGTATTGTGTATGTTTTCTGCAATAGTACATGATCAGGATAATCTCCATTGAATATGTGTTAAATTATTCAAAATTTCTACACCCAGCACCCGCCTGTCCTGGATTATTTTTTGAGGCCCCATCGAACTGAAGGGAGGCCTCTTTTGATTTTGAATCCATTCTTTGATTTCTTCATCCGAGCCTCTTAACTTCCAATCAATCTTTTTCTGACCTGTGCTTGCTCTTTTGTGGTTCCTTGATTCATAGCTGAATTTGCCTATCCAATCCATTTCCCTTGGATTCCAAATTTCTTGATCTGATTGAACTATTCCATTAGCACTGATAGTTTCGGAGATGAGGGCGATTGATTTTGCAAGGGTGCTGGGGATGCTGGGCTTCTTGTTGTTAAAGATGCAATTGTTTCGGGCGATCCAGATTTGCCAACAAAGGGTTGGGGGAATGCTGTTCCACAATCTTTTGGCCAGGGTTTTGTTTTTCTTGGGGTAGGGATAGCTGTTCCCCCAGTTTTTTTGAAGGAGGGTGATTTGATTGGGCAGTTCTCCTATACCTAAAGGGTTGGTTATGAGCTTCCAACAAATTCGAGCGAAGGAGCATTCAAGGAAGAGGTGGTTACTGCTTTCTTCCGCTGCTCTACACAGGCAGCAAATTGAGGGACCGAGGATGCCTTTCTTCCTTAGATTTTCTGCTGTAAGAATTTTGCTTTTGAGAAGGGTCCAATTGAAAAACTTGATCTTTGGAAGACATTCAGGGTTCCAGGCCACTTTGTGGAGAGGCCAGTTATTGGTGGCTGTGGCATTTTGGAGGATTTTATACCCTTCTTTGACAGTGTAGCTTCCACCATTGGGGTCCCACACATATTTATCCTCGGACAGTCTGTTGAGGGGTGCTGATCCTGTGAGAGAAAGCTTGAGATCAACCCACTGATCCCTGAGATTGAATGGAAGGGGGAGGAGTTTCCAACCCAGCCACCTATTTTGTTCCCAAGAGGAAATGTCATAAAGGGACTTTAAGTTTTTTTCTTCCATCCACAAATGTAGAGGTCTGAGATTTGGGAGAGTTTCCCTTGCTTCTGAGCCCATTATGCGTTCAGTCCATATGTTAATGCCTCTTCCATTGCCCGGAGCTCTTGAGATGTAACCTTTGAAGAGCGGAAGAGTTTTTTTTATAAGTTTCCAAACTGAAGTACACTGTCTGTCAGCAATTTGTTCCACTAGAATGTTGGAGTTGGGCCCATTCAAGTATTTTCGCTTGATTACTTCTGTCCACCATGCGCCTTTTTCATTGAGAATTCTCCAGATTAGCTTAAATCCCATGGCCATATTAGCTAATCTTGGAATTCTTATTCCTAGCCCTCCTTTTTCAAATGGTAAGATGACCTGGTCCCATTTAACAAGGCTGAACTTTTTGGAGTCCTGCCTTCCTCCCTGCCACAAGAAGCTCCTGAGAATTAATTCCATGTGTTTATGGATGCTGGCCGGGGCGAGAGTGATGGCAAACTGATATATGGGAAGAGCTGAGAGGATGGCTTTTATGAGAGTTGTTCTTCCAGCTAGGTTGAGCCAGGACATTCCCCAACTTTGTAGTTTCCCTCTCAGCTTCTCGATTAATTTCACCCAAATTTCGGTTTTGACTGATTCCTTAGCTAAAGGTAATCCCAGGTACATGAAATGGCTCCAATTCCTTTGAGCAGGGATGTCCAAAATTGAGGAAATTCTCTGAATAATATGCCTGGGGACGTTCCAGGTATATATCATGCACTTGTTATTGTTGAGCTTTCCTCCAGACACTTGGAGAAAGAGATCTAGCGTTTTCTTAAACCTTCTTGCCATGAGACTGGAAGCTCCTCCAATTAGGAGGGTGTCATCAGTGAAGAGAGAGTGGTTTATCCCCTTGGTTCCACGCGCTATGCTGATGCCTGTGATTTCTTTTTTCCTGCGAAGATTTTCCAGGTGTATGCTTAGAGTTTCGGCCATAATGATGTAGAGAAATGGGGAGAGAGGGCAGCCTTGTCTCAGCCCCCTCGAGCTTCTGAAGAAGTTGCTTGGTCTGCTGTTGATCAGAGGGGCTGTCCAAGGCAAGGAAATGCACTCCATGATCGTGCTGATGAAGGTGCTGGATACCCCGAATTTCTCAAGGACCGCCTTAAGGAATTGATGGTTGACTCTATCAAACGCGTTGGCCATGTCTAGTTTGATAATCATTCCCTTTTCCTTTCTATTGATACTGCTGTGAATTGCCTCTTGGATGAGGATCACGTTGTCCATAATTTGTCTTTTGGGGACGAAGCCTCCTTGATTCTCAGAGATGAGGGAGGGAAGGAGCTTTTTTATTCTGTTGGCTAGGATTTTGGTGATGATCTTATAGGAGACATTGCACAGGGAGATTGGCCGGAATCAATCGAAGGATTGGGGGTTGGGATCCTTGGGGATGAGGGCTAAGTGGGAAGATTTGATGTTGTTCCCCATTTTGCTTTTAGAGAAGAAATTCTTTACAATTCTAACGAAGTCTTTCATGATGGTTTCCCAATGAGTTCTGTAGAATGCCACTGTAAATCCATCTGGGCCCGGTGCCTTGTCCTGCGCCATACTGAAGATCGACCACTCTATTTCCTCTATCGTAACCCCTTTGTCCAGCTTGTTGTTTTGGTTTGCTGAGATTTTTTTTTCAATTAGACTGAGAAAAGCCTCATAATCGATGGGCTGAGGGTCTGCGGAAAGGAGGGCGCTGAAGTGGTTGAACGCAGCCTCTTTTATTTCCTCTTGATCTCTTAGCTCTCTTCCATCTATCATTATTCTCTCTATGTGGTTCGCTGCCCGCCTGAGCTTTAGGCTGTTGTGAAAGAAAGAAGTGTTTTTATCACCGGCTTTGAGCCAGAGACAACGAGACTTTTGTCTCTGCTCTTCTTCTTCCATCCTGTTCTGTTTGTACAGTTCTTTGTACATCTCATTCTCTTTGGCCTAGTCTTCTTTTGTATACTGAATTCGCTTCTTTTCCTGATTCCACCGTTCCAGCTGTGTTTGGAGATCAGTTCTTTTTTTAGTTTCCTCTGCAGCGTGATTTCTTGCCCATCGTTTGATGACAGTCCTGAGGGATTTGAGCTTAGCTTCCCAAATGAAGTGGGGAGAGCCTATAATTTCTTTTGCCCATTGCTCCTTGACCAAATTTCGGAATTCCTCTTTGCTGTCCCAGGCCTTATTGTATTTAAAGGGAAGAGGCCCCATGTTTTTTCCCTTGTCTAAAATCAGTGCCACTGGTTTATGATCTGAGATATAGCCTAGGATGATTTTGCTTTGGATGTTTGAGAATCTGGCCACTGTTCTTTCTTGTACAAGAATTCGGTCTAGTCTCTCCTTTATATTGTTGTTGCCGGTTCTTTTATTGCTCCAGGTGAATCTCCCGTTGTGCGGAGGGATATCCACTAGGTTATGGGTTTGGATTATTGCTTCTAGAGAGTCTCTTGATGGATCAACGTAGAAGTTTCCTCCCATTTTCTCGTCAGCATTCCTTATGAGGTTTAAGTCCCCTCCAAGGAAAATATTCCTTCCCTGAGCTGTCATGAGATCTGATGTTATTGTATCCCAGCATGAAGCTTTGTCCTTGTAATGGTTGGGGGCGTAAATGTTGTAGATTGTATATTCCTCTTTTGTGGCTTTGTCCCGAATATCTGTTCTTACCCACCAGCTGGAAGACTTTTGTTCTTTGAGTTCCCATTTGTTTTTATCCCATAGTGTTCCTATGCCTCCTGAGGCGCCAGCTGCACTTGTTGCTACACCTGCATATCTTTTGCTTTTTTTTATGTGATTTTGGAATTCTTGTTCCGTGATTTTGGTCTCCTGAAGTAGGAGAAAGTCTGGTTGTTCAGATTTGAGGAGGTCCCGAACTGCATTTTCTTTTAGGGAGGAGCCCATCCCCCTACAATTCCAGGAGACCAAAATCATCATTTACCTTGTTTGGTGTAAGCCCCGCTTTTCTCTTTCATTTTTTCTCCGCTTCCTTTTGTTTTTTCTAGGAATGTGTCCATTGGTTGCTGCGTTCCTGTGGCCATTTCTTTTGCTGCGTTTTCATCTCTGATTTCTTTGTTAGACTTTCTACCAACTTTCCTGGGGGGATCTGTGGTGAGGTTGTTTTCCTTTGACTTGTTTCGGGTTAAGATTCTCTCCACTGTTGGGGGGGGAGGACTAGGGGAGGGAGATAGGGGAGGAGATAATGATGGCGGTGCCTCTGGGGGAAGGAGGGGGGGATGGAGGGTCCTCTGCGGACAGGTTTCAAAGGGGTTGGAGGAGGAGGGAAAGGAAGGAACAGGGCCAGAGGGGTGGGAGGGAGGGGGGGGAATTTCTGGGGGGGACTTTTGAGCTTTGGCCTTGACGGGGGTTTGGTTTTTTCTTTTTTACTTGCTCCCAAGCTCCCTCGGAGGTTTCGACATTGCCTTCAGGAACATTTGTTTTAGATTTGCTACATCTATTAGCGAAATGCCCATATTCATGACATACCTTACATTTGAAGGGTAGCTGCTCGTAGTCCACTTGCTGAATGTGCGTCCATTGATCGACTTTGAGTTTGATTGCTTCCGGAAGTCCTTTCCCCAGATCTACTTCAACACAGATTCTCGCGCATGCGTGCATGTTCTCCTTTGGTTCAGATCTGTCGATGTATTTGCCGACTGCGTTGCCTATGGCTTTGACTGATTCATCCCCCCAGCAATGAAGCGGCAAGTGGGGCAGGCAAACCCAGATGGGGACCGCGTTGGGTATGTCCATTTCTGGGTCGAAGTCTGGGGTCCATCTGTTTAAGTAGAGGCCGCGGGAATCCATGAAATAGGGGCCGTTCCTGAAGATAAGGTTCCTATCTTCCTTTGATTTGAAGAGAAAGGTGTAAAATCCTCTGCCACAAAACCGGATTGCTATTTTCCCTTGCACCATCGAGTTCCAGTTTCGCTCGACCCATCGCTGGACTGATCTTGGGGAGGGCCACAGTCCCGTGAACTGACCGACCAGGCCTCTTTTTGCTAACGAGATTGCTGCTCTCCTCGGAAGGGAAGGAGGGAGAGATACTTCTGGTATTTCATCTAATTTCTTGATGAACTTGGATGCTGTTGGTCGTATTTTTCCCGCTGCGCTCTCAGGAATGAGGGAGGCAAAGATTTTCTCATAGTCTTTTGGATCCTAAGGCGGGGGATCCATTTTGCCATTGGGAAGACAAATCGGAGGTAGGAGCACACGAAGGCAACCAGGGAGAGGCCTCGATGCTAGGGGAGGGCAGGAGGCCCGGGAGCTAAGTAGGGGAGGACAACAGAGGAGGGGCGCAGCCTAGCAGCGGCGCTGCCAGGCGCAGGGGCGCAGAGGCGGAGTTAGGAAACCTAGGGCGCGCGCAGGTCATCGCCAATCCGCCATCGGGCTCTCTCTTCCTAATCATGTAATGGCCCCAATTGACACATGATCTTATGTTTATGGACAAAGATATGTCTGTTATGGATGGGCGTGAGCTATGTAAGTTTTAAATATTTGGAAGTTATAATTTTGAAGTCTTGCTTTATTTTTCATGTTAATTATTTCAACCATCTTAGTTTTTTAAACATTTGGTTTGTTCTTATCACTTAACTGACTGCTTTTCTTTCAAGAAACAACGTATTTGTTATGTATTCTACAACATCTTGATGCTAGATATGGCATTGCTTTTGTTTCTCCAAGACCAATTCTGTATCTACAAGTGATGTCAGTGAGGTTAGGGCCAATCTTTTCACAAGGCCAGCAAAGCTTAAAACTAATTGTTTCTTGTGTTCAAAAGTTCCTTTTGTCTAAAGCGACAGTGGCTTTGAGGAATCTCTACCTATGGTTCATTCTGAAGAAGTAGATAATATCAGTGAACATACTTATGAAGAAGCATATATTGATGATATTCCTCAAACTACCGTCCTTCCTAAGCATGACCAGAAGTTTGCTTCAGTTGTCGTTCCTTTGGTTTCATAGAATAACACAGAAGTTAATGAATCCTCTTTGCATTTGTCATATTCTTGTATGTTTTGAACATCTTTGTAGATGCCAGTTTTCTAATAGCTTCCATAGAATCTTCAATCTAGATATATTTGTTTTAGAAATTAGGCTTTTGAGTTCACCTGCTTGCGAAAATGGTAGCCTATATAGTGCTCCACCACCTCTAGCAACATCTTGCTCTAGTATGCAATGCAAAAAGGGCAATCTCATGAGTGGAAACACCAACACACAACGTACAAGTGGTGGATGCAATGTTATAACATGTTCTTATAGTGGCTTTCTCAGTTACAGTTACAAACCCTACCTTCGACAATGTTGAAGTCCCACAAAATTAACCCACAAACCAACCAATTGGTCTTAGTTGAAGTCCTCCACTCTATCTTCCCAAATTGTACAAATTGACATAAACCCAACCAGTGGGACACGATTGAACCAAAATTGAATATCACAACTAAACCAGCTATTACCAATAATGTTTTTTTTTTTGGGCAATTAAAAAGTTACAAATTCTCAATATAAATTTATTTTAATTTGCTTATATTGAAAGATATATTATACCAACTAGACTACAATATAACAGGCTCACATGACACATACCTCATAGAATTAGGGGCCTCCATTCATGTATGCCCAAGTAAACCTGTTGTAAAGTTAAATTAATTTATTACATATTGTTAAAGACAATAATTTATGTTGCAAAGGAAACAATTCCAAATTAAGCAACGACTAAATCACATAACATATCGCATATTTTTTCATATATGCTATTCTTCCATATGCTAACAACTTGCGACTTACCTTTGCAACATGTGATGCAATTACTAGTAATATATATTTTTTAAAATAAACATAAATAAAACTTCGAAACACATCTATAATGAAAAATGAAAATTCACCAAAACTACAAATACACATTTTACATCTTAAACCACATTATATAAGTATAATCATTGGTGTTACCATTCACTTTTCACTAATTCACATTGAAATTAGTGAAGATAATGCTTCCTAGTCTTTACATAGTATAATGGTTTGCATAGTATAGTGAAAGTTCTACTAATACTTTTTTTTAAAGTTACTTACACCTTTTTTAGGTAGAGAAAAGAATAACTACATAGAAGAAAAAATCACGAGTTCTTGTTGCTTCTTCCCAAAGCATTCATAACTTTGCCATAACTTTGCCATCCCACAATCCACTGAAAATGTTGTGTGAAAAATATATTTTATCTTTTCACAAGGTCATTAATTTTGAATTAAATATCATTGAATTGAATTTTAATACATTCATAAAAAAACTCTGAAAAAGTTCTTTCTTATTTTCTATCACAATTTATATTTTATTTTTCAAATGTTTAGGTTAGTTTAACATCATATATAATAATAAGAATAAAATAAAGTTGGTATTTATTAATATAAATTTTATTTTAAGTTTTTAATTTATTGGATCAAATTATTTTTTTATTTTAAAAAAATTGCATTTCAAGGGAATTAATTTTCTAGATACTTGGTGGATCCAAAGTTAATTTGGATCTAGGCTCGCTTATTTCACTCTTTTACATAAACTATATTCCATGTGAATACTATGGGTTCTCATAATATCAAAACACATTAGCAATAATTTAAAAATTAATAAAATTAATTAATTTATTTTTATTTTTATTTTGACCAAATTAAAATGCTTATAGGATATTACATTAAAACATCTCTACCATATTGAATTGGAAATCCACGCAATAATATGAAATTGAAAAAAGTAATTTATTTATTTATTTAGGAGTGTAAATAATTCAATAACTAGATTATTAGTGTTACATGGAGTTATTTTTATCACCCTACCATTGTAACTTCTAAATAGAAGGCACACCCTTGACACTATGCATAGAGTTTTGAATCAACAAAATTAGAAGGGCTGTTTTAACAATTAGATAATCTTAACGTATAAAGAATTTTTTCGGAAGAAATTACATTGAAGATTTGGGTCGACGCGTTTCGAACTAGCAAGTGTGGTTCATCTTCGCGACACTATTTGTGGGTTATAGCCTTAGGGTTAGCTCAATTTGTGGAGTCCCAATATTGAATTCTCTTGACATTCTCTAGAGTAGGCTGGGCCGTGTGGGTTATAGCCTTAGGGTTAGCTCAATTTGTGGAGTCCCTATATTGAATTCTCTTGACATTCTCTAGATTAGGCTAGTCGGTTCTCTTTGGGTAGATTTTCTTAATACAAGTATTCTGTATATGTAACTAATCTCATCTCATAAAATGAAAAAAAAAAATCTAATATAATAAAAAATATTAAAATTTTCATATAAAAAATTATTATTTCATCTAAATCTTTTAACTTTTAAATATATAAAAAAATTATTATTATAGTTTTTTTTCCAATGGGTAAATGGATTCAACTCCTTGAAAAACCCTAACTCACTCAAATTCTACAAATTAAACTACTTAAACTCAACTTTTTAAAAATTTGATCGAGAGTTTTGATTAAAATTAACAAAAAAAAAGTCTAAAATTAACAAAAAAAAAGTCTAAAAAAAGTCATTTCATCTATAAATTAGAGTACACGGTTAAGAATAGCCAGGGTAAAAAAAATTCAAATTTTTTTGTAGATGCAGTGTTTGAATCGTGTTTTTGATGGTGGAAATGGATTCAGCACCATTAAAAACATCTAGGACACCTAAAACTTTGAAGTTTAACAACTATAACTTGGATTTCTAAAAATCCTTGCTAGATTTTCTCTCAATATGACCAGAATTTCCATAACTTTCTGGGCAATTCCTCCAGCTAGTTAAACTAAGACAAAATAAATTTACAATCACCTACTTTTATGAATCAATAAACATAATAAATAATCTCATAAATTTATTTCATATATATATAATTTTTCTAAAATTAATAATGAGAAAATTATATAAATTAATAAATTATTATTGCTGATGACAACTAAGTGTTATTAATTAATTTAAATCTATTCATTTAATATTAAAAAAACCACACTAATTTATTATTATATATAAATTTAAATATTAATAATGATTAACAACTCAGTATTTTTTAATTAATTTAAATTAATTCATTAAATTATTAAAAGGAAAAAACCACACTAAATTTATCATAAAAGAGTAGACTTCCACTCATACTAAATACTTCTATTTTAAGCGATTAACATGTTTCTTAATTCTATTTTAGGTGATGCACCTATTCCTTAGACACTTTTATGTCATCCTCCACTACTAAATATATATGTGATTTTTAATCAAACAAATAACTAATATTATATTATATGTTTAATAATATTATATGTATATATATTTTCATCAAATCTCATAATATTTAAATAATAATACTTTTTAATATTTTAATGAGAAATATATATATATATTAGTTATCAATCCACGTGACCGAAAGGTATTTCTAAAACGCTTACTCGATATAAGTGCGTTCGGTATAGCCGTCTGATTGGCCGCCACGTACGTCCAAGCGATTCGTGCCCTATCTCACGTGTCCACCCCACAAATTGCCACGTCATCGATATAAATACGCCTATATATATATTAGTTGTCAATACACGTGAACGAAAGATATTTCAAAAATGCTTACTCGATATTATTATTATTATTATAATAATAATAATAAGTGTGGTCGGTATAGCCGTCTGATTGGCCGCCACGTACATCCAAGCCATTCGAGCCTTATCTCACATGGCTACCCCACAAATTGCCACGTCATCGGTATAAATACGCTTTTAGCCACTTCCAATGTGCCTGTCTGTGAAATGTCCCGATATCGTCACTGATGACGTCAAGCAAACACAATAAAATCTTTGCCACGTTACTGCCGTCTCCGTTAGGTCAGACGAAATCTCTCCGTCAGTTTAGGAGGACTCGGCCGCACGGGTGGCTGCCGGAATCTAACGGAGCTTATCATGAATGGACGGAGGCGTGCGTTCTCCCTGAAAAGGTCCCTGCCTCACAATTCCGGATAGCAAAAGGCCGACTCTTTTTGGCACTTTTACGGGTAAAAATCGACAGGTAAAAGTTTCCACTGTCAATATCTTTTTCCGGGCACAGTGTTTACTGTGTCTATATACTTCTCATTCCCCCTCTCATAACCCCTGAGCCATCTGGGCGAAGTTCAAGAAAGTTTGGGGTTTCTTTGAAGCCCGTTAAAGTTTGCGTCAGAAGCTGCTGCTTCTGTCTGAATCGTTTACGTGACTCTTGATCTAGTCAGGGAAGATAAAATCTGCGAAAAAGTTGGGGTCTTTTGGTGTATTTATGAGGAAATATAGCAGAGGATCTCTCGAAGACGGTAGGTTTCTTTTTCTTGGTTGAATTTAGAGCAGTTTTTCCATGGTTTCGGCTTTCAGATGTATGAATGAAAGCTCTGGTCGCGCTGAGTGAAGTTTCATTTTGTCTGGAACGCAGGGTTTTAGCTTGGTGGGAACGCTGTAGAAAGCTGTGAAGATTAAGGTATTTTCTGTGTATTTTGAAGTATTAAGTGCCTAAGTGAGGCGAAGGTTCTGCAATTTCGGTTTCCTTGCCGGAGATTAAAAAATTTCTGTCAAGTGACGGAATTCTGTAATATAGCTGGTCATGTGCGAGTTAGTTTATGTGCCGATATGAATTTGTAAGGATTCGGCTGTAAAGGCTCGGTTTTTTTATGAATTTGTTAGCACAGAGAGCGTAACGGTTAGAAATACTCCGAATTTGAGCAGAAGAAAGTTCTTTTATGGAAAAGTAGTCACGGTTTGTGTCTGCTAAGCCGTGCAAGACTTTCGTTTTCTCTGGATTCTGTGTAAATGAAGCTGAGATCTTCACAGTTCCAGGTCGAATTTAGTCAGATTTCTTTGCAAGGAAAGCTAGTCTTGTAAAATGAGAAGTATGTCCTTTGGATATCAGTTATGGATGTCAGATTCACTGTAAGTTGTGGTCAAAGGAAGTAAAGATTTATGGATGTAATCTGTAGTCTTTTGCATTAAGCGAGATTCTGAGCTCTTGTTATGAAAAAGTTTTGAGAAGTGAGCAGCAGAGATTCAGACTCACTTGGAAATCTGTGTAAGAGAAAGTTAAGGGATCTGGGAAAGGATTCTGTAAGTTTGTGTTTACCAGAGTCAATAGCTTGAATAGGCTTCAAATACCTCGATTCTGCCTAAAGGTTGGGTATTTAAGATTAAGCTGTGGAGAACAGAAGTAAGTAGACTTTTCAGTATAAAGTTAAAATTTTGTTTTTGCTGTGTAAGTTCTGCTATTTTTGCGAGGATTCGTGAAAGAGGTTAAAGTTTTGAAATTGTCTGGACAGACAATTTCGCAAGAGAAGTTCAAAATGGATAATATTTGCGAATTTTGCCAGGAGGTATGTCCGACGGTATACTGTAGATCAGATTTAGCTCGTCTCTGTCTATCGTGCGATCGCCATGTTCACAATGCAAATGCCCTCTCGCATCGGCATCTTCGTACTCTTCTCTGCGATGGATGCAATTTACAGCCCTCTGCAGTTCGATGCGACGCAGAAAATATTTCACTCTGTCAAGATTGTGATTGGAACATTCACGGAAGCTCACAGACGGGATCACAACATAAGAGGCGTGCAATCAATGGCTACACAGGATGCCCTTCTGCTGCAGAGCTTTCGGCAATGTGGGGTTTGGATGATTTTCCTAACACGACTGTTTCTGATTCTTATGGAAAATCTTCTAAGAATGTTTCAGGTTTGCTTGCAATTAATGAGAATATTGCTAATAGCAGTAGTCGCTGGGCTGCTTCAAGAAATGCTAGTTCTTTGGGTTGTATGGTTGCTGGCCGTACGGATAACACACGGATTGCACAAAAATTCGATATTATGGTGGAGACCTCTCCATCAGCACCCAGCGCAAGTTCGATGCTATATGCTGCAGACGGACTGGATGGATCTACATTAGCAGCTGAGGTGTGTTTCCATTTTTTTAAATTAAACTGAAACCAGGAAAAAACCCTGAAAGCATTCTCGCTTCTAAGGGGACCTTGTATTGTCTAGAGGGATCGCATCATCCTGTTAGAAATTTCAAGGATGTATGGCATTCTGCTTTACAATCCAATTTCTCAGTGTGAATCAGAGATTATTTATCTATCCATGTAGCTTAGACTATTATTTTTGTGTATTATATATTTTCAAATTTTCTCAGTCAGAGCTCAGCCCGTTAGAAAAGCTAACCAGATCTTTTGTCTGACTCAAGTGGTAGTCTTCACTAGTTTAGTTTATGTGATAGTTGACTGTTCTAGATCATTATCAACCTTTTTTGTAGGGATCAAATAGATGTTTGTGAATGTATGAGAAAGTCCCAAAGATTTAGCTTCATCTTCAAGAAATCTGCAAAGTTTATGCAGATAACCTCTAATGGATACTGGTTTTTCAGAGTTTCTTAGTTTTTGCCAATAGGGTGAACATGAATGAATGATGAACGACCGGGAAGGGCATTTTTTTGATAAGCAGGCCTCACCTGAAGGGCTTCTTCATTATTCTGTAGTTCAAGACATATGCCGTGTTCTTACCCTGCTGATTCGATACATTAAGGATCTTTCATTCTTTCCCTTAGATGATACATAGCATTTCCTGAGTTTCATTTCAAGGGAAGAGTCTTGCAGCCCTTTTGGGACAGGTATAAGAAGTCGTCACATATTTATATGGTGCAAGTCCTCACGTATTTACATGTTGTACCCTTGAAGCTGCTGAAACATCATATACTTGCTACCTGTACCATGCCTTGACAGTGGACAATAGCCGCATTCAGTTAAACTGGTGCAAAAACCTCTTGCCATTCTGTCTGCTTGAGAGTCTAAACGGAAATACACATAAATGATGGTAATCGAGGGTCCTCATTTTAATAAATGAATTGCTTAATTGAGGTGAATGGATGAGCACGTCAGGGGCCATGGTCCACACCGCATGGCATGCATATTATCTTAGGAAAGGCATTTGAAAAAACTATTCGTTCCATTGCCCGTGATCCTGACTATATATATGCTTAAAATTAAACAATCTCTTTCCAGTGTAATCTCATGCATATTTTTGCTATTTTTTCACTAGTTTGATTCTGTTTTATTGCTATTTGCCTTAGGTTCGTGATTTTTACATGTAGGCTAGTTTAGTTAGCTTTTTTAAGGCTCCTGTGTTACATGTAGTGTGTCAAAAATTGAGATTTGTAAATTGCCATGGTTGGAATTGTTGCTTTTGTTTGAAATTCATTTTCTTCTAGGCCTCATAGAAAATGACAGTTTGTAATGCTAAATTGTTATTATGCAGACCTCTGGTGCCCTGGGACAGCAGTCAAAACAAAATCCTGTGGTGGTTCAGCAGTTGCTTGATTTACAAAAGATGCCTCCTCATTGTTCATCTCAACATCAGAAGTACCCAGAAGTGCAGACTCGAACTTGGACACAGATTCAAATGGAGTCTAAACTCATGGGACCTCCACGCAATAAACAAGTGGAGCAAGATTCTCAAGCACAAAATCAACACCAAGAGAGGCAGCAGAAGGATCAGATTCAAGGACAGCAGCAATTGCAGCAGCAGAACAATCAGGAACGACAAATGCCATCTGTTTCTCCACTTCAACCAGAGGAACAGCAGCTCAAGTCCTATGCTAATATTGAACGATTCATGCAAGGGGACTCTTTCTGGCACTGTAATACTGCCAGTGAAATTAGCCAGGTGTGTTTCTATTAAATGGATACTTGTCTAAACTGTTTCTCATTAGTTCATTAGTTCATATGGACATATATGAAAATATTTATGTGTTATAAAAATGTTGTGTAAAAAGGTGGAAATCATCATGTTGTTTGTGATTTTTGATGATTTCAGGTTTTCTTATAGTTGAGATTTGTGATTAATGCCCTTGCTTCCATCTAGCATCACAATTCATTGTGGGAACAGTTTCACTTGCTTGTGCTTACATTTTTTCTCCATGAGAAATATCTTTATATTCCATATGAGCAATTTACATGTTTTGGTCTTTGAGGGACTACTCAGACTCAACTGTAAGGCTTGAAACCATTGCAGCAAAGCTCATTATGTCACTTGTGGGAATTGAACCTAGGTGGGGAGGATTACAATCATTCGTCCTGATTCCCAACCACCCGAGATAAACCCAATTGACTGCTTGTGCTTACATTGTCTTGATTTTTCTCTAAAGGTATTTTGTGCCTCTTACTTGCATTGCCTGTGAATGTTAAAAGAGTTAAAACTTAAAACTATGCCTAGTGGAGTCATATGGATGTAGTTTCTAACATCATAACAATGTACAACAGGAATTTAATATTTTCAGCTCTGGTTATATTCGATTTCTCTCATTGATAGAGTAACACGGTAACATGCTTGTGAATGTGCATTTAAAAGAGGATTTGTTATTCTATATGTGTTTATTGAACCTTTTTCTTTTAATCTGCAGCTATGGGATCCACACATGGAAGACCTTGGCCTTTGTGAAGATGGTGATCGTTGCAATGATTTTAACATGTCTGACGTTGATCTCACATTTGAAAACTATGAAGACATATTTGCTGGTTCTGAAGATCAGTCTGTATCCTTGTTTGGGGATGTAGGAGGAGATTGTTCCTCCACGGAGATGAATGCTTCTTTTGCTGATTCAAGTGACCACATTGAGAGTGCCCCTAAGGTTTGTTTACTTATAACCACATATTGTGTGATTGATAAACATTATTCTGCTGGTATTAGTTTCTGGTGCATGCCTATACCCTGTAGGCTGTAATTGTACATGAAAGGGACATTCTTGTCATCTGTAGCTATGGATCGGAAAAATATATTTTACTTCCTTGTCCAAATCTGTGTAACCTTGTAACCTATTATAATTGTAATTAGCGAAAAGGCCATAATGGCGATGATGGATGTTGTCTAAGGCTACCTGAAAGTTCCAAAAACAATTTAGTGTAAAAGCTTCTCTAAAAAGTTCTGTAGATTATATCAATGTTGTTCTAGAAGTAGTTTTGCTTATTATATCAATATTCATAAAATTATTTATGATACTTCGATTAGTATGAGTGATGATGCCCCCAAAACAGTAGGCCACATATGGTACATACACATCTCAGGAAAATCCAGGTTGGGGTCGAGGATAAATATTTATCCATCAGGTTAAAGTCGATATCAAATGTTTTATATATAATTCAACTCTATTAAGCAAATGCTGTTCTACCCTAAAGATTTGTTCCATGTCCTCCACACTAGTGAAGACTATTATGAAGTAGCTCTCCACATAGAAGATGATAACCTTTTCCCCTTTTCTGTGCCAGGTTTAATTCAATGCCTCGAGTCTTTTTTCCAAGACCTCATACTTAAGCATTAGCACACCAAAACATGGTGACATCGCACCTAAATAATTTTAAATCAAAACATAACTATTCAAAAGCATTTTGTGGGTTACCTCTTATTATTTTTTCCCTCTTTTATATGCTCTCTTAATCCAATTCGTCTAAGGTTGATAGCAATGAATCTAATGGCCCCTCTGCTTCTCTTGTGTTTGCTCATCTAAATGATATTCTTGCCTTGGCAATGTCTGCGCCGTTTCTGAGAATTTTTTTATTTTCTTCTTTAACTTACAAAAGTTAAATGCAAACGAAAGACCTAAACTAACCCTAAAAAGCCTTGGCAGCTCAACATAGCAAAAATAAACCCCTAATAGTTGGGAGTCGGTAAAACCAATATTCTTCTTATTTTGTTTTAGTGGAATACATGATTCCGTTTAAAGAAGCTATACGGTTATTTACTATGTTACCAGATCCGCTTGTCCTGTAGTCAGTATGTCCAGATCCCCAGGTCAGATCTGAATCTTGTCAGAATTCTGATCTGTCCTGGATCCTTTTCAAACCAATATGCTTTTCATTTGTTTTAATTGAACACAATCCTATGTAAAGAAGCTATATGGTTATGCCATGGTCTGTATGTTATATGTTGTGGAGCGTTTCCTGGCGTATTATCTGGTGGTATAATTTGACCGGAATCCAGCAGGGTATTGTTGGAGTCACAAGTTTGAGTTGTGAACTATTCACAATACGAGTGCTCCAATGGTTATTGAGGGTGCTGAATCCATATATGCAGTCAAAAATTTATTTTAAACCACAAATACCAAGATTTGGCCAAAAAAAAATCGTCGGATTCCAACGTAAAACCCTAAAACTTAAAATGTTTAGAAAATACCTATGATTATTTATTACGTTACTAGATTTGATTGTCTTGATGCCACTATCTCCAGGTCCCCGGGTCAGATCTGAATCTTGTCAGGATTCTGATCTAGCTTGGTTCTTGGTTCTGCTGCAGGAAACTCTCCTGAAATTTATCTAAAATTCTGGATCCACTTTTTTCATGTCATTTCCTGCAAAAGGGTGATTTTTTAGCAATAGTCTATTTGTTCTACGTTTTGGAAAGTTTTCCAGCATATTTTTCAGTCTCATTTGCCCAAAATTCCGATAGATTTCTTGGAATCACAAGTTTGAGTTTTAAACTGCCCACAATCCGAGTTTTCTAGAGGTTTTTCAGGGTGCTGAATCCATATATGCAGTCAAAAACTCATTTTAAACAACAAAAATTAAGATTTGGCCAAAAAAATTTCGCTGGATTCCGGCCAAAAACTCCAAAAATGTCGCTGATTTTTTTGTAAAAAAATATTTAAAATACTTGAGAGTAAAGATAAAACTGTCATCTTAACTAAAAAGCAACTCATCCCCTCCCATATTCTAACACAAATATCTGACACAAATATCTGTCCGTTTGAGATCATTCAACCATTCCTGTTTCATAGTTTCTTTTACGGATACACGTGTTTGCGTCATTTCCAAGACATAATGTCTCTTTCGAAAAAAAGTCAGGGCACCTGTATCTGTCTCCATCAAACTAAGGTTATTTATAATGTTTGGAAGAGATGGAGCGAATCTGAAATAAAAGAGGACAAAATAATCCAACAACATGCGCCTATAATGGGAGCGCCTAGAATATATGATGGCCTTCATGTAGCTTGTATTGAAGGCCATTGGAGATTCAGACATATTTGCCTGCTTTAGAGGAGGCACATGAAAGTTGAAACAATGTGCAACACAATAGAGAGAAATAGAAATGCAATAGAGGGGCCTAAAGATCTACGTGGAAAACTTTATGGAAATATCATTATTATTTAGTATTCTTCACAAGAGGTGGTATAAACATAACTCTCCTTTGCGTATGACAGCCTATGCTTTGAATTATAAATTACACGAAGACAGGTCTGGTAGCGTCCGAGCTTTATATGATGCAGAGATAAAGGGAGCATCCGTTGAAACTTTGTCAAAATTATATCCTCCAAAATAGGCCAGTCTTGCTAGAAGTCACACAGTTTCCTTCATTTGCTTTGTTGAGGATTGAGTTTGGGTCAATTTTGGTACAAGAGGATGCAGCAATAATGGTACAATTAGACCCACTTGGTTGTTGAATGATGCACGGGGTTTGAGCTTCAGAGATTTAGCGTTCATTCATTTTGACTGCCGGCCCAGGTTGTCATCTCCTCTTAATGTGACAGGGAAGAGAGAGGAATAGGCTAGGTTGTCATCTCCTCTTCAGCAGCTTCATGCCCATCTGTCTGTAGGAAAAGGCTCATGCCCATGGATTTTTACCTATTTCTCTTAGAGTGAATCTGTAGATGTTTGTATAAAAGTGAAGGGTCCTGTGGTAGATTGTCCTGTGGTAGATTCAGAGCCAGTTATTGCTTTTAGATTTTTGTGATTTCTGATGTATGTGTACCATAGTACGTTGCTGTCAAATTTTTTTGTTTGAAAATCAACTTTAAGCTCACTTGAGTAGCTTATGGTGTTAACTTTCCTTCAGTGCAATTCAATATGATATCTCATGTATTTGGACATTAAGACTTGGGCTGGTTGGAGTTTTGACTCTACTTTAAACATGGAAGAAGTTCAGTATCTAAAATTGTATTGTTCTTCAACAGGCATCCTCAGTCTCACCAGTTGGCTGCTTGCTTCCATCTTCTCACTTTGCTGGACCAGTAGCAACTGCTTATCCTGTATCTGGTACCTCTGTTCAAGGTATGCCTGGTCCAAGTAGAGTTGGTGACATTGTCATGGATGTTTCTGGACGGAAGCCACGTTCCAGCTTGTCACTTTCTCTGTCAGGCCACAGTGGAGAAAGCAGTGCTGCTGATTATCAGGACTGCGGTGTATCAACAACGTGTCTGAAGGGTGATCCTCCATGGTGCCCCACAAGCCCTGAGAGTGCGTTTTCTCAGGCTAGAGACAATGCAATGTTGCGTTACAAGGAGAAGAAAAAATTACGCATGTATGTAGTTTTTGGTCACATTATTTGCATATTTCTGAATTTCACTAGTTCATAGTTCAGTAAGACTAATTCATTGGTAGTTTTCTACTCTTGATTTCTTGATACTGCATCTTGCTTCCATAAATACTTAACCTTCATGGTGTCATTCTTTGGAAAACAGGTTTGAAAAGCGGATACGGTATGCCTCTCGCAAAGCCAGGGCCGATGTAAGAAAACGTGTGAAAGGTCGTTTTGTCAAAGCTGGAGAAGCATATGATTATGATCCTTTATCAGTGAGAGGGAATTATTGATGCACTACTCTTATTTCTAGAGAAGTCGGTACCTCACTTTATCCATCTTTCTCCTTCCTATGAAAGTATTGGTAACAGTAAAAGGTCTCATCTGCAAAAATTCACTTGACAGAGAGTGCCGTAAGGGATCCTCAATGCTGCAGAGGCTGACTAGCTTCTCATGTATATGGCTTGCATAGAAGTGGTTTTCTGCTCTGACAATGGAAATATCACTTGACGTACAGTTAGTGGATTTGTCAAACTTGCCTTTTTTATTCTACTCACCACCGAATTCTTTATTTGTTGCGGCTATGTTGATGAAGATTCTTTTGATGCTTGCCAGGTTTTCTTCACAGTACAAAGTGAAGCCTTCCCTGGTTTTTTTGGCACATCTTGTAACCCTGCTGTTGCAGGTTGAAGATCTCTTTGTTTCTCCGTCAGTTCACTTGATATGATGCTGTTATCTGTATAACTACCAGTACAGAGAGACTGGGAACCTATACAGAGCAAAACATGCCCGGCAACTGATGCAAAGGTAGGAATAGATGCTACAAACAACTACATACACCATTACTGGCTTCTCTGACAAAATGGTATTTAGAGACTGCACCATAGCTGCTGACAACGAAATGATTGCTCGAGTTTCAGGTTTCAAAATCAGACAAAATGGTATTTAGAGACTGCACCATAGCTGCTGACAACGAAATGATTGCTCGAGTTTCAGGTTTCAAAATCAGTAGTCACAATCCTTTTGGCAGGGCTATGATATATGAACTCTAAAGAATGATTTACTGCTACAAAGCCAGTCTGGTAGCCACTTTACAAGCCTGCGAATATGCTGTATGAATGCCTGTGTATATACTTATCAGATGATAAAGGCAGAAGGATCATGCATCTATCCAGAGAGGTGTTGCTCTTTGGGATACCCTCCAGTGACCTGCAATGAACAAAATTCTCTACCTCAGTGAAATGATGCAGCTCTACTGCATGATAATCTGTAAAACCATGGACAGAGTATGACACAACTATTTATATAGAAAATGCTCCATATCATCAGTTGCTGTTGATAAGATCAGTTCCCTTGTACAGGCTTTGATAGATTCACTGTTGGACTGATTCGAGCTCATAGATGTAAACTTCCCAGAAACAAAGAAGGGATCTTGGATACTTGGAACTAACTTGTATATTAAGCTTGCTTTTGCTCCTTAGAGTTTCTTGTTATTGCTTCAGTGGTGGCAGAATTTTAATATTTTTTTATATCAATGCAATAAATGTTCAATTTTGTGTGTCCTGTGTTCTGGCTTATGTCTTAGTTTTCTTTCTAGGAAACATTTTTGATTCAACAAGGGCCCCAATTGTTTGTTTTTGCCTGAGAGAAAATTGAACTTTGGTGTGTAGCAAAGCACTGCCATTTTTACTACTGAATGGTTGAATCTGTTGCACCTTTTTTTTCTAAAATTTCTTACCTTTTTTTTCTGGAGTAATTATTAATTTTTTTCCCCAATTTATATATAAATTGGGGATTAACTTGGGGCTCAAGAAATTGCCATTCAAGAAATTGCGATTCAAGAGTGTCCAGGTTATCAAAATCACCCAAAAATCTCACTTGATTTGGACCACACCAATCCCATTCAGTCTTATTCAATGTTGAATTTGAATGTGTGGAAGTTCATTAAAACAGTGTATCACTTAAATTTAAAAATAAAATATTTAACATGTAGCAAATTCCATAATTAATATCATATTTAAAAATAAAGAAAATATAATGTTATCGGATATGAACTTATGCTTTTAACAATAAAATTGGCCAAATAGCCAAAAGCAACTTACGGGGCCGCCTTTATTTTTAATAAAAATAATTAATATCTGGCTTATCTAAAGAGGAAGAAAATATAATGTTATCGGATATGAACGTATACTTTAATAATAAAGTGGTTAAATAAGCAAAAGCAACTTAGGCATTTGTTTTTTTAACAATGAAGTGGTCAAATAAAGCAAAAGCAACTTCGGCTGTTTATTTACTTTTTAAATATGAGTAATAGTCACACTAGGTACCAAGTGTTTAACCATTTTATTGTTTATTGAGGGTGGTATGTCATCTCAATATTGTATGCTGGCTTTTGTTGGTAAAATATCATCTCAATGTGTAGGATATTGGCTTTTATTGGTAGTCAATTTAATTTCCAGAAAGTCTCCATATTGTAGGTTGGATTTTATTGGGATTTACTTTGCAATAAAGAGTAATTCTTTTATAATAAAGTAATATTTTTATCATTTATTTTATAAATGATTACTTAATTGATTATAAAACATTTTGGTAGTTTGAATTTTGATATATATTTGGTAAATATTTTTAAACTGTTTTATATAATTTTGAGAACGTTCTAGATGAAATTTGAAACCTGGTTTTAATTTAAATTTAAGTTTAAATAAAAAAATCTCTTATTAAATAAATTTTTTAAAAATAACATTAATTTATAATATAGTAAAGATGAAAATAGTTTAAGATAAGAAATAAAAAAAGATTCGAAAATAAAATAGGAGTAAAAATGTTGAAGGAGATTTATTGAGCTTGATGATAGATGGTGGCTTTTAAGAATATTAAGTTTGTACTTAATAAATTAAGTACAAATTTAATTATTTTCAAAAACCCACCCTCTATCATCTAGCTCAATAAATCTTTTCCAACATTTTTATTTTTATTTAATTTTCAAATCCCTTTTAATTTATCTCTTCACAAATAATACCAAAGGAGTTTAGACTGGTTTGGTCAAAGAAAATAAGGTGTTTAGACTGAGGTGAATGTTGGGTGATAAATGATTTAGACATACAATGGTGGAATGTGTTAGTTATACGTTCTTTAAGATGGACATTGAAGGTTCTTCTAATTTGGCCATAATAGCATAGATTTTAGTAAACTCCTTGGCTAAGCACGAGATTATATTGATAAGTAACAATTTTGAATAAACGATTTAAAAAGGCTTTTAACATTCTTCTTAGCTAGGATGTTAGGACTATAATCATTGATGTCTTGGATGTAGGGAAGAGAAATGGGAGCTAGAGGCGAGGAAGAGGAATATGGGTTTTTGGATTCAGAATGGATGATGGAGTGGGAAGCTTTATTGATTTAGATGATTTGAGTATCCATGGCAACAACGACCTTAGTGAGGTTGGCTTTTTCTTTTTTAAAGAGATGAGAAGTAGATATTCAAATAGCTTGAATCACCAACTTTTTTTAAGAATGATGGATTTTTCAGTTGGGTGGTGGTGAGAATGGACATGAAAGAACCAATTTGTATGAGTATTTTTTCTATAGACTTGGTGGGTGGGGTACCATTAGGGTGACAAGAGACAAAAACATCAAGAAAGGGAAGATAATTACCATTTTGGATTTCCATAGTGATTAGATGTGAGAGGAAATACTATTAACATGATTACTAAAATAATTCAATGAGCAAGTCATGAGACCGAATGGTGAAAGTATCATCAACAAAATCAAATGAACATTTGGGCTTTAAAGGAAAACTATTTAAAGGCTGAAGCCTCAAAATTTCCATAAATATATTGGTAACCGCAAAAGATAAGGATGACCCCATAGTTGTACCTTCTATTTGTTCATAGCATATTGCTTTTGAAGGTAAAGAAAATGGATATTCTTTTAAAAGTAAAGAAAGTGAATTTAATGCATACTTCAATAAGATGAAGGTTTTGTCAGGCCAGGGTAACTCCAGAATGAGCGAGAGAAACTGATATCTTATTCATTTAGCTAATACATATTTATATACACAAACATGACGGATCAGTTCATCTTCTTGATGATTGTCCAGTTCACCCATCCGTTTCGGATTAGGTG
>APFE030956180.1:0-15814 GCA_000404065.3 Pinus taeda | reverse complement strand
AGATGCAGCAGAAATAATACTTCATTTCATTAATGGAAAATACTGAAATATGCTTACAACTAGAAATGGAAATAAACTAGCTAGGGCGATGGTAGCTTTATCTTTGAGAAGAGATGTGTGGCTACATGCCTCTGCACTGTGTTACAATGAGGCTCAAAGGCCTATTTATTGTTGAGAAACAATGGAAAAACCCTTCACATTCCAAAACCTAACCCTGGAAGATGAAACGCCAAATTGTGGGCCCCATTTTTGGGTAAGTTGGTACATCAACTTTCCGGGGTCACGAATTGGTCATCTTATCTCTGTTTGACGCGCATGATAGCCCGTTGGAAAGATCTCTCCGAGGACTACGACGGAAAGGACGATTTTTAGAAATAAAATCGTTGGCGGTAGATTTCCCAAAAAACGTTGTTTAGGGCCTCAAAACGGCTCCGGAAGTTTAGGACCCGAAAAAATTGCTAAAAATAGTAAATTGTGCTATAATTAAGGAAACTGAAAAAAACTGCACGAAGCACTAGAGGGGATCCAAGTGGAATTAGCGGGTGGCCACCAATATCCACCTGGATCAACTGAATACTTCCAAATTTAATGAAATATGTGTTCACTGCATTATTAATTCATTGACCATTCAGAATGCAGTAAAGAACAGATAAATCACAACACATTAGAAACACACATAGAACACCAATATTTTTGTGGAAACCCAATGTGGGAGAAAACCATCGTTGTTTTCATATTTTTCTTCTTTCTCATTATATAAATAAAATATTTATTACATATTGTACAGTGTAGGCAGTTGCCAGAACACAGACACCCATCTGATAGAGGCTACAACCTCCACTTGTTCTGCAACACCCACTTGAAGGGAGATAGAACCCTCTAATCTCATTTACCGGCTCCTACCAAAAGGGAGCACCTACCCCCTAAACAAATTTACCAACTACCATTGGAAGGAAGCTCTAAATCCCTTACTGAAGGATCCAACCCTTAACACCTCTCATGGACCACATTTCAAAATGTTTTACACTAGATCCACTTGGCTTAGAATATCAAAACCTATAGGCCACCTTTCATCATATTTTCAAACTGGACCCATACCCAATGTTATGCTCAATACCCAACTGAAATACCAAATCTCAAAATATGAATCACTGAAGCATTGTAAACCAACTTGATACTGAAGCATACCAGTCCCAACCATCCATTGCAACTAGATCAAGCCAATGCACAACCAATCTAATCAATACTTCCAGATACAAATAGACATTATTTACAGACAACAACAAACATAACACTCATCAACTATCATCACCAAGCACCATGGAAAATCCTGACCATATTTAACACATAATATATATGTGATTTTTATTAAGCATACTTGCATATATGCATGCTTATCATGTGCAAAATCCACGTACAAATATAAATCTATTGGAAAACAAATATCATAATATATATACACATGACTTAGCAGAAACAAATTCGTGTTTGTACATGCCTATCCAAAAGAAAATTTATGTACATATATTGAATTACTTAATCAAACCTTCACTGCAAACACAACTCTCATTCCTCAAAATTCACAGTCAAAACTACATATTTTTGAGAACACATTCATATCACAACATCACTATAACCATATATCTATCATTGTTAGTTACTTAAACATTTGAAACAAGCTCATCAATCAAGCATATATTTCAACATATCTTCATATATTTCATATCTAAGTCTTTTGCTTTCTTCCTAGTACACACCTGTTCCATATTATATCACACAAAAATAATTCATTACTTGCACACTTGACACCTTGATCTCCATCTCCTTATATAATTTTTTCCTTAGCTAATACCTCAGGTAAATCCCTTGGTGATCTCGTAGTATTTGTTGACGGGATCAAATAGATGTCGCTACAATTAATATGGGAAAATACCATGGTAATTCCCCTTGGTATCCAGATTTCCATGGTTCACAATATGTTCACAACTTTTTCTCACAAGACCTACGTATATACGTGACCCTTCTTCATAGGGGTCACATATACTTTTCAAACTTCACATTTTTTATCCATCTGTCACTAAACTGCCATTTCTCTTTCCATATTCTTTCTAACATCTATACCAATATTTCTGATATCTTCATTAGTTCCATAATCATCAAATTATAAGTAATTTGATGTCAATGACATATTTGTTAAGCAGGTTGCTATCAAGGACAACACATTAAACATAATTCCAACACAACATACAATGTGTTATTTACAGTGGGAAACTTATTTAATTCTTGTATTTGTTAAAACCTACATTGAAAGACTCAATGCATGCACTATTGTAGTATGTTCTAATGAAATCACACTACTTTCTTGCATTAATACTCTATGTGTTCATCCTTTCAAAGCAATGGAACAACCCAAAAAAAATCATGATCCATATTTGGTACCCTTAGTATGGGATTTTACATCTACAATTATGTAATTTTGTAGAATGGCTATTCATATTACTTCATCCATACACATTTATTTATTTTGGTAATTTCGTCATAGACTTCACAATTTTTTAAAATCCTTCCAAAAATATCCTATAATACATGATCAAATCCATAAAGGCACGTACCTCATGTTTGTTTGAAGTGCTAGTCAATCCATACTATCCTTTATCTTCGTTGGATCTACAACAACCCCTTCCCCTAATTAGATGACCCAAATACTGAATCTTTAACAAAAAAAAATTGTAATACTAGCCTTAAATTGTCTTCATTTTCCTTTGGTGTTCTAAAATATATTAAAATATCATCAAAATGCACTTGTATAAACTTATCAAAGTATTGTTGAAAACCCCATTCATCAAAATCATAAACACAACTACCCTATTTGTCATCCTAAATGGAACTACTACAAGCTCAAAATGATCAAAAGTCTTCTTAAATTTCATATTGTTGATATCCTCTTCCCTAATTCTCAATTAACAATATTCCAATCTCAATTTAATCTTTTAAAATATAGTTTCACAATTAATTTTATTGAATGGATCAGCTATTACGAGTAGTGGATATTGGTTACTTGTGGTTGATTTCTTGAAATGTTGACAATAAATGTTATGAATCCTCCATGATCCATCGTCTTCTTTACAAATATCACTAGTGCTCCCCATAGTGACATGTTAAATTGATAAAAACAAATATTGACAATTATTGGACTTAAAACTGTAATTCTCATAATTATAGGGTTGTCATGCAATAAGGATCCCTCAAAATAGGATTAGTTCCTCATTTGAGTTAAATCATGAGCGCCAACTCCTACTTAGGTGGTAATTTTGGTAACTCTTCTATAAACACATTAGTAATTTTTATAATACAAATGTTAAATTAGACTCACTTTATCATCCCTATTGTTCATAGATACAACAATGTACAAATTAGAACCTTCCTAATACTTTTGTTTAGTTGCAATCATAAAATGGAACTCAAAGACACTCTTCTATTGGTCCCCACTGATATTTTTTTGTGTTCGAAGTCATCTAAAAAGTAAAGAATCTATCCTTATAGTCTAACACTACCTCATGGGATTATAGCTAATCCATATATATAATCATATCACAGGATCCCATGGTGGTAGTATACAATGATAAATGGGTAACACATAAACCAAGATCAACCCTAGAGTTCCTAAATAACTTCCCTACCCCTTGTTTAATACCAACTTCCATTTAGACTAGGTTGAAATCTACTGTTTTCAATCATCTGACATATATATAGTACATTATATTAAATAGAACTTTCTATTGATATTAGATCTATAAGTAGTAAAAAAATATACCATTAATGTTACCTATCATCTTTGGGATTATCTATTGATGCTTAGCTTCATAAAAGTTCCCGATTGCATGAATCTTATGGGATATTCCCGAATCACGAATAGTTGTATGGCTATGCTCCTAACTATCTCCTATCTCTATATGTGGGAACTCCCTATAAAATTGTGGCTCTCCATACCCAACACCCCTTTTAGGAGGTTTCCAGTAACTTCCATACCATGTAAAGGTATATCCATTGCTCTACTAAGTTTGTTTCAATCTAGTACCACCTTATTACATTAGTGGTCTATATTTTGTCCTCTCACCTCTAATATAATTTCTCTAAGTTCTCATCGCATTCCTCTTAGACACATCTTTGCACCCTTTCACTGGTCTAGATGCACTAACAAACTAATAACCTTATCTCTATCCTTCTAAACTTAAAGGTCTAGATGGCTTAGTGTATGAAACCTTACTATAATACCATATTTAACACCCTGTCATGATCTTAACCTAATATAAAGCACATAGCTTACTAGAATGCATTACAAACACACTTAATCTCACTTCATAAACATATGCATAAGAATAATTTAATAATACTCAAGGAAATACAAACACAAATTCTTACATTCATTTTCATGGTAATAAAAATGTCTCAATGCAATATTATTAATATAATGTCCCAATACATAGATTAATCTGCTCAACTAAATCACCAATAGTACAAATTATGGCCCGTAATGAATCAAACTTTGCTAGTCATTTAATGCTCATTTTCTTCTCTCTATGGCAATAAATGTTCTTTAGAGGGGACTATGAGTCCTTAAATTCAGGTAACAGATTGCTCTACATTCCAAAATCATCAATTTCTTTTTTATCTAATGTTAATGTGTCCTTCCACAATATACAATTTACATAGACTGTACATACACATTGTTGCTAGGTCGAGGTGAAATCTATAGTTTTTTTGTTGCCAAACAATCTTTGAGGTGTAGTTTTCTATGCAAATCCATTGTTGCTTTTATGTGTAAAAATATGAAAAGAAGAATACAAAAATGTACATTATACATTTTTTTTTTATTCCATGAATAACAAAAAGTAACATTTACATTGGAAAAAAAAAGAAAGCCTTTTTCAAATTAAAACTTTCTAGAATATAAATAATGTGATAGTTGAAAGTAATACCTCTTCAACTCAACATGGCTTTACATATCTTCTAACTTTTTTTATACAAGTTTTATTTAATAGCAATATATATACAATAATATATTATATCTTAGCCAAGAATATTATTATGCAAATGTCTCTAACGAAATTAAATTCTTCCTCAAGCATTAGCCAAAGTTTGGATCAAATGCAATTGATTTAACATATTCCTTTCACAAATAATTTTTCCTTTTCTTACTAGGTGAAAGCCCTAAAAAAATATTTCCTCAAAAATCTAAATTCTAGGTGGTTAATTCAGGTGGATATCAGTGGCCACCTGCCCATTCCACCTAGACCCCCACTATTATTTCTTTCAGTTTCCTTAATTGTAGCACAACTTACTATTTTTGGCAATTTTTGGGTCCTAAACTTCTAGAGTTGTTTTGAGGGCCTAAATGATGTTTTTTGGGAAACCAGAGAGACTGGAAAAGGACAAGATTGATTCACATGTACTTTTTTGGCCCCTCTTGGAGATCTTCAAAATAAGGTATTATGATAGCCAAACGGAGATCGTATGCCAAAGTTACGACCTCGGGAAGTTGACGTTCCAAGTAACCCCAACGAGGTTGACAAGCTTTTGGCACTTCATCTCCTAGGGTTATGTTTTTGGATATTTAAGGTTTCCCATTGTTTCTTAATGATAAATGGCCCTGAGTCTCATTGTAACACAATTAAGAAGGGATGTAGCTGCCACATCTCTTCTCGGAGATAAGATACCATCGTATGAGCAAGTTTATTTTCATTCTGTATGTAACCATTTTCATTAGTTTGTTATTAATGAATTGAAGTTTTTCTTTCATTGTATCTATGTGTTTATGTTAATATCTATATTTCATTTCGTTCCTTCATCAATTTGGATCAATGGTGAAGTAGTGTACATGCCACTATAAGATGCAACCACTAGTTTCTTAAGGAAGGTTGTGGTCACCTTTGTTCATAAAAAAGAATATATGAAGTGCTTCTAGGAAATTTAAGCATTCAAATAACTTAAGAATTTCCACAAAGGTTCAAACTTCCTAAGAAGTCATATTGGTGACCGTGAAAAGAACCTTATTTCCGAATTCAGGGTTCTGTAATCCATTGAAGAGGCCCAGGTTGTTGCTAGGATTTGTCATTTTCATCACCAAAAGTTTAGGGAAGCCATAGAAATCGAATGGAGACATAATAATCTAAACAGAGACATTTATTCTTGCTCTCTCTCCACATATATATTTATATATATATATAATATATATATATATATTTATTATATATTATATATTATATATAGATATAGATATTATATTATATATGATTACGATATTTTCTCTTCCATATATATATATATATGATATATTACTATCTATTGTCTTATTTATAAGTCATTTTGATTTTTCATTTTAATTTACTTTGTTGTTAATATTGTTTAGTTTATTTTTTATTGTTTTACCTAGTGATTATATATTTGGTTAATTTTTGTTTGTTGATATTTATTTTTAGTGGTGACTTTATTTATATTATATTGTTAAATACATAAATAAATAATTATAAAATAAAATAAAAATTGTTTTACTCGAACAGTTAGATTTAACATTCATTGTTGAGTCGAACTCTGTAAGATGTGCCTTTTTGAAAATCTAAAGAAAGCTCTTTTGAATGACAAAAAATAGAGAGTTAGATTTAACATTTGAAATATTTTATTAATGAATAATATTTTTTCAAAAATAGTTGTTATATTTTAACCATTGAAAATTAATTGTTCTCTACAACACTTTCTCTATTAATCATATGCTAAGATCTAATTCTCCATCTTGTCTTGACGATGAACCACACTTGATGGTTCGAAACACGTCAATAAAACATCTCCTATGTGATTATTGCCATTTTTTTTTTGTGATTGTGATTCTTGCAAAGTTCCTTGCCTCGAAGCTTAAACCCTTAGTTGGTCATACAGGGTCCTTCGTTAAAGACTCAACTTCCTTTATTGAGGAGCTCAAGGACACCAAGCTGGACTCTGGAGACATTCTTGTCAGTTTTGGTGTTATTTCCCTCTACACTTGCATCCCTATAAATGAGGCCATGGAAGTAATCAACCGTCTAATAGATTCTGATATCGCTCGGTTGGTTGAGATCTGCCTCACTTCGACATTTTTCAGTTTTGAAGGTGAGTTCTATGAGCAAACCTATGGGGTTGCCATGGGCTCACCCCTTTCCCCTGTTGTTGCTAGTCTTTTTATGGAAGATTTTGAATCCATGGCTTTAAACTCAGCTCGCCTTCTTCCTCTCCCTTAAATAAACTATTAATTATTTTTTAATATGATAATATTTTTTTGAATTTTCTAATATTTATATTAAAAAAAGAAGAGAAAAAAAGAGCCCTCTTGGACTATAATTGGAACTTATTTTAATTTTATTAATAATTATAAAATTAAATTAAAACTAACTATTTTATAATTAATTAATCTAAAATTAATAGACTATTAATTAATTATTGTAATATGTTTCTAACACTCATATTTCTAAAAACTCTTTGACTAAGAATATAAAATTAATTTTATTTTAATATATATTTAACGTATATTTTAATTAGAATATAATGAACTATTTATATAGCTTACTCTAATTTTAACTTTTATAACTAAATAATATCTAACAATTTTAAATTAATTTATTTTAATTAATTTTAATTAAATAATTTTAATATTTATATAACAATTTCAAATTAATCTATTTTATAATTTACTTAATATATTAAAATGATCCATTTACATTAACAAGAATATTAAATTAACTTATGAAGTCAAACTAGCCGTTTCACGGTCCAATTTAGCTATTGTCATTCTAGCCGTTACCTGTCTAGAAAATTGAGTCATTGGATATTCTGCCCTATCTATTTAATGTGCAATGCGAGATTTGCTCATTCAACTTGTCCTAATGATGAATCACACTAGTTGGTTCGCACTGGTTGGTTCGAAACGCGTCGACAAAAGTATCTTATGTGATTTTCGCCAAAAAATCTTCTAAAAACCTTATTACTATGAAAAAAACCTTACGAATAAACAAATTTACAAAAACTCTTTAAATAAACTATACAAATGCCAAAATAATGTTTATAATAAAAATAATAACAAACCCTAATAAAACCATAAAAACTTAAAACAAAATGAAAAAAGAGAATAGATAAACCGCTAATATACAAAATAAACAAAACTAAAATAAAAAATGTGAAAAAACAACAATCTAAAAAAGAGGGTGATAACTAAACTTTTAAAATGTAAACTATCTATTAAAAATAAATAAAAAATAATTTACAAGAAGAGATTTTTTAAATACCCGAAAGAAAAATGGTACTTTCTATTTCATGTGGTTTAAAAAAAGACATGAAAACAATACAAAGATAGAGAAAAGTGATATAAAAATACAACCAAGAAAGAAAAACGCATCCACACAAACGAAGGGGGGCTAACTAATCTTTTAAAACATTCCCATGTGCTTTGTTAGTTGCGTTGTAACCATCTGTCGGTGGTCGTTGCGTTGTAATATTTTGTGAGAGGCAGCAATCATAAGGCATATCCATGGACCACTACCACATGCAACACCATGCCCCCTATTCAAAGGCACTCTCAATCTCTATGGATGTTGATGTTAGAGGCCCTAACTTAAGTGGGCATGTTATTGAAAGTAGGCATATCTCATGTTTATCTCTCCTTTTCATAAAATAATATTTGTGTTGGTCATACTTTTCCTGCGCTCTTAATCATTATGGATGTTGTTGTATTTGTGTTGGTGATACTTTTCCTGCGCTCTTAATCATTACAAAGGTTGATGTTAGAGGTGGATATTTAATGTTTATATTTGTGTAGGGATGTTGATGTTGAGGTTTTAACAGGGACGTTGATATTGAGTTTCTAATTAGATATATAGAGGATATTATTGTAAATTAATGAGAAATAAAAGGCAATAAGATAAATAAGATAAAAAATTTTTAAAGAGGCCTTTGTATAATGATAATGTGGAGAATAATGCAATGTTTATTTGCTTTTTAGGTGGGTAGGATTTTGCTTAGTAGATATTCAAATACACCGTATAAGATAAGCATTTTATATTTTCTTCTCGCTTTAAATAGTTTTTTATAGAAAAACCCTAACTAATTTTGGTATTATTATTAATGGATACCAACTACCAAGTGGGTTTTATAAAATCAAACCGTTTACATTGAATATATATCCACTATTAGCATGCCTTAATTTAAAGAGAATGACCACATAGTATAATTAACTAGCTCTTAAGTAGCTTAAAATAAGGAGCTTAGAGTAGGACACTAACATGCCATTCCCCTTCAAAAGAAACATTTTCTTCAAGGATGAAGATCAGAAAATTGTTAAAGGATCATAGTTGGTTCCCATGTGGCATCTTTATGTGGAATGCATTTCCACTAGATAAATACTTCTCCAAATGTGCACTACTATAATTAATTCCCTGTGGTATCCAATATTCCTAGGTTGAACCTAAATGGAGCCTTCATCATCAAGTTTTGATATGCTAGTTTCCATCTTGCACTTTAATCCCACAATCTCTTCTAGGAAAGACAAATGAAATACTAGGTGAGCCTTTTAATGGGTTGGAAGCACCAATTTGCAAGCCTCTTGTCCAATGCATTAGATGATCTCATAGGGTCCATAGAACTTGAGTATTAATTTCTGAGGTGTTTTTTCTTTTAGAGATGTTTGTCTATAGGGTTGAATTTGAAGAAACACATGACCCCCTATTGCAAAAGAATGTTATGAGCGATGCTATTCCACTTGTTTCTTCATTATATTTTGATCTGTAAACTATGTGTCCTTTAATATGCGGAGAATGGATTCTCTAGTGTGAAGTGCATGACCAACTACTTGAACCTTCAAAGTGGTTGGTCAATTGGAAATATGACATGACTAACAATGGATTTGGTCCATAAACTACTTCGTATGATGTCATTTTGGTGGCTTCATGGTAAGAGGTATTGCACCACCATTTTATAAGGGGAAGCCATTATTCTCATTGGTGATGGTTTCGAGAAGAAAAGCATCTAAAATAGGTTTCTAGGCATGTGTGGACCACTTTACTTTGACTATCTATTTTGGGATGACATGTGGTGTTGAATTTTAGCTAGGTACCATATAGTTTAAATAGTTCTTGACAAAAACTTCCTAGTGAAGATAGGTTCTTGATTTGAGACAATGGTAGAGGGAATGCCATGTAACTTAAAAAATCTAATCAAGAAAGACATGGACAAATTCAGGGTGGGTGGGGGTGCAACAAATTGATGTGGTAGGGCATGAAAATGAGCATATTTGGTTAAATGATCAATTACCATCATGATCATAGATTTGTCTCCCACCTTAGGGAGTCTCAATAGAAAATCTAGATTGATGTTGGCCCATATATGTGTTGGTAATCATAGCTATTGTAGTGATTCTTGATCCAGGTGAATATTGTTGGCCACCCGCCTCTTCTAATGACTCCAAGATTCTCTATTTTCTTGGTAGTTTTTCTGTAGTTTTTCTATAGTTTTTTCAAGTCCCAAACTTTTGGAGCCATTTTGAGGCCATAAGTGATGTTTTTTGGAAATTCAAGGGAGAAAAGGTTTTCATTACATACCTTGGCCCCAACCAAAAGTTTTAATCCTCAAATAGTTCTTTCCAATGGGTTATTGTGTGCCCGAAGAAAACATTGTATGCAAAAATTATGGACTCAGGAAGTTGATATACTAATAAACCACCTCAAGGCTTACAAATCTTTTGGTGCTTCATCTTCTAGGGTAGGTTTTATACCTCAAGGTTTCTTTATTTATGTTAAATAGTCATTCTTTTGACCTCTTGCAATATTTTTTGTGAATGTATGTAGCCACCATCTCCCTCCCTTCATAGATAGTTACCAACATTTTCATAAGTTTGTTTTCTATGTTATTATGTTATTTTATTTATCAATAGAAGTTGGGTTTTCACTATATCACTATGATCTCTTCTATATTTATCTATTTGTGTTCCATTTTATTTGCTTCCCTTCATTTCATTCCTTATACAACCTACATAGTGGCATTAGATCTAGCTGATCCTTGTTTTTTTTAAGTGCATGTCCTTGACAAGGTTAGGGTAAATATAGCTGAGCCTTGAGCTATTTTCACTTGGGAAAAATCACTCTCACAAACCCAAGTAACCTCCCATGACAAAAGAAAAGATATATCATGGAGTAGGATATCCTATCAAATTTTTCCTTGGACAGAAACTCACATCACAAATTAATACGATGATGGATAACTTTTCCTAGATCCTTTACTAATTTCCAACAATAATTGAGGCACCTTTAACAAGTGGAAATTTTGGAGTTGCAACACCCTTCCAAGTACAAGTTAAATTTGATGTCCCCTTATGCAAAGGCTAAACAAATTTAGATGCCTTGGAGAGATGGTTAAATATCATAGAGGGATATTACTCTATTAAAAAAAAAATTCTAACAATGAGAAGATCACCTTTACACTCCTAATTCCATTCGCCGTGTCAAAAATTGGTAAGAATGTTATAGTGAGGTACATAGAGAAGTATGTGATATTCAATGTAAGACCTACTTCGGCCACTTTCATTTATGTCCTCAAGGAGGAATTCTACCATGTAGGGAACTATGATGACTAGTACATGAAATGGACAACTCTGCAATATGAGAGAGACTTGATGATGCCAAAGTACACTAATATTTTTCATACCTTACACTCAAATCTAGGTGTCATAGACTCTAAGTTACACTTGGTTTTGAAGTACCATAGTGGCTAACATAAATACATTCAAATGGACATGGATTTCCTATACATCTCCTCACAGGGTATTGCTTATTAGTATGCTTCCAAAATTGAGAAGAATTGAAGCATCAAAATAAGTGGGAGTTTAGTTTTGCAAATCCACCACAATAAAAGTTATGGTCCCCTCAATTAATTTTAATGATCTTAATGAGAGATTGACAAAATTTTCATTTTAATTCTCAATTTGAGGTTCATTTAGAAATTGTGAATTGGCTTGCACTATTTATACTAGCGCAATATGCTATCTGTCAGGAACTTATAGTAATGTCATAATTCAAGACTTATATGCTTTCACGTGTCACTAATATAATAAACCTCAATTTTCAAAAATAAAATACATTTGTAGGAAATGTAAATCATGATGGTAGAAAAGAAAAAACATGAATAACTAAGAGTGAATTGTTCCAGTGTAATGATATTCTTAATTAGTTGTAACAAGGATGCAATGGAACATGCCTAGAATGCAAGTAATATGGAAAAGTAAACTAGAAATGAAAATTAATCATAGCACAATTATTATCACTAGAAATAGAGTAAAAGTATGCTATAGGTGATTTGCAAAAATGGGAGTTGTAGAAACAACCAGTTGAACTGAAAATAAGATTTTTTGTTAGCCTATGTTTCATCTTGTTATTAAGACCTAGAACAATATATACTGGAGTAACGGAAGCTAGTGAGTAATTTGATTATAGATAGAAAATATTAAAGCTATAATGAAATAATATTAACAATTTTCTAGTAAAGGAAAGTCACGAGTTGCAAAAAAAGGAAAATTGAAAGAATTATAGGAACTATAAATTAAATAAAAATGATATGAACTAATTGCAAATGAACAAACTAATATACCTAATATGCTACCTAGAACTACTAGGCTAAGGTGGGAGCCTACCTCCTCAGACAAGGTACTAGAAAACCTTCAATCATGTAATCACAATATGGACATAAAAAGATCTAAACATTAGTCTTCTTTTAGAATAATAGAGAATTGTACAAAAAATATCAATTATGTCTCCTCCTTGAGCTTCATACAAAGCAAGATATTTATAACAAGATGAAAATATCTAAACTAAGTGGTATCATATATGGTCAGCTGAGTGAATCGAGCATCACATTCTATTACAATAGTGCATTAAAAAATAGTATGAGTTTAGGAGAATGTTGACTCAGATCAACAGAGCATTCTTTGTAGTTGGAATCCCTTTCCTAATTGGTCCTCTACTTTCCTTCATTACTTTCTAATGTGAGAATATGTTTTTGGCTATATAGCTAGTTTAGTTGACCATCGATTGATTTCCATGTGTTGGAGTCGTGAACAATGATGGTTGCAGAAATAGGACTTGTGGTGACTAGATTAGTAGCAATTAGAGTTACAACAACCAAAATTGAGGGCATTCGAGAGCTGTAGCAACATTTTTAGTATTGGATAAATTGTTGTAATCCTTCTAGTGGCTGAGTCAAAGTTGGAACATTGTGGAAATGTTGCATAAATAGTATGGAAGAGAGTTGCAACACTTCTATCATTCATAGCATGTGGAGTTGTAGCCACACAAAGGAGTTGCAACAATTCCCTTTTGATCCTATCTACCAATATTAGTATAAAAGATAACATTTTCACAACACATTGCATAAGAAAAAGCATACAAGTGGAAAAATAAAGAGAATAGCCATACTTTCACCAAGAAGGGGGTGATAAGGGATAAAGAGTACATAAATAGATGATGGAGAGTGGAAGGATGGTATAAAAAGGGTTATAGACAGGTGTTAAAAACATACTAATCTGGACACCTATCATATCCCCCTTATAAAAATTATTGCATGTCCCTTATGAAACCATTGGTCAGTCAAAGTCAGAGAGAACGAGGCTCCCATGAAGGTTTTTGACACTAAAATATTACTTCCCTTCTTTTTCTAAAAGGAGATATCCTCCTTTCTCCCATATAGTCTTCGAATATGTGACCTCCTCTTTCTTAGCCGGTTTGAATTCCCTCTTGTATGGCTTGCTTGTAAATCATATCATTGAATGGTCAAAGTTTAACCCAATCCAGTTATCTATGCATTCCCCCGTGCATCTAACATAATTTTGTACTCTTTCCAAGGCAATGTTAGTTTGCTAGGTTTAAATGGGTCCCTCTGCTTGATGTCTCCCTTGGTTATTTTACACCCTTCCATAGCAAGTTCTCCAAGTAGATTGATTTGAACTAGGCATTGGGTGGAAACCTCCTATTTATTCATTAATGTAAAGGTTTCATGTGGGGGAGAGGAGGTACATCTCTTATGAATTTGAATAACTTCTAAGGGCATGTGGTGCTCTCCCCTTAACAATAATTTGTTGTCAAAATTATTCTTTACAACCTTATGAGTTATGGACCAATGCACTTGTTGGCTAGAAAAGAAACAAAGGCTCTCAATTGTACATCCCCACAAAATTATTAAGGTTCCAAAAAGTAACATGGAATAATAAAATATTATTTTGAAACAAAAAACAAAAAAGCTTGTTCCCCTTAAGAGTGCACTGAGAAAAAGTTATGAGAAAAGTGAGAGGACTACTGATTTCAAAAGACATTCTTGTAATTAATGCATTTTTTTTGAAATAGTAAATGCTTCTCTTAAAAAATAATTATGTGTTATGGAGAGGGAGGTATGCAACCGAGGGAAGATTCCATTGAAAAATGTAGCAAGAAATTCTTAATTTGATTTTGCCTTGATTAAATTAAGAAAATCTGATTTTCCACATCAACAGACAACTTGGATGATGTTAACTTGTGTGACATGGATTTTGTCACCCAATTTAATCAATAAATTTGAGGTAGAGAAGTTACAGTTCAGTTCTTCATGTGCGATTGTTAATTTGTAGCAATCAGGGGTAATTATCGTAGGTTGTTTTTAGTTAAACAAGTTCCAACTTTTGGAGGAACTAGTGGAAGGTCAGTTAAGTAGCGGCACTTCAATCAAACTCAATGATAATCCATTTAAGTGATCAATCAACCCAAAATAGCTAGGGCATGTAGAGAGTTCGAGTTACCTAGTTGAGGTACAGATTCCAAGGCAGTGTAACATCAGTTGTAGACTAGTATTGAGTGTACAGGTGTTTCATGTAGTCAGATGATCAGCCTAAGGAATTGTGTAATTGAATTAGAGGAATTTCCTAAATAATAGGGGATAATTCCTCAAGGAATAATGCAAGGAAATGAGATCTCAAGCCAAGGAAAAAGTTGACTAATTCTGGGTTAGATGCCTTCAGTGAGAAAAGATATAGGTGATGCACTTTCAAGGTGTGCTCAGTTGAGAAAAGCAATTGTAATGCCTTTTTATTCATTTGATTAATGCAACCAAGCATTGGGATTTTTAGTAGATTTATTTCCCTAGATAAAAATACTTGTTACATGTGTGATATTTCTTCTTGCATATCTAAAATTTTTGTTCTAAATTGTGAATTAATGTCCACAAAGCAGTAGAGTAGGTTTGTGTCTTGTGATTTTGATTAAAAGTTCATGAGTAGTTGCAAATATACAACCTAATTTCTACATGGTATCAGAGCCAAGTTTAGATTAGAGAATTAAATTCAAATTTGTTTCTCAGAGGTTTGGATTTGAAGATCAGTGTAGCAGGATTTCTTCAGAGCTCAGAAGATGGCCTTCAATTGATTAAGGCTAGTGTATGCCTTGGAAGACACCTCTAATTTTGTTGTATGGAATGATCTCATGGAAGTGGTATTGGATGACAATGGATTTCTAGAATACATCAATTCAGTTGTTGCAAAACCACAAACATCTGATACCCAAAACCTTGCTCAGTGGAAGAAAGATACAGGAAAGGTGAGGAGAATAATATTAGATGGAGTACGAGATCATATGGTCTCGAATCTCCAAGGAAAAGACACTATGTTTGTAAAGTGGAAAGCACATTTTTTTTCTTCGAGAATAGTAGTGACCACAAGAAGTTGGTGCTCAAGGATAAACTTTGAAGTATCAAGATACATAAGAATGACGCAATTCCGCAA